>CM057247.1:12989466-13086966 GCA_029931835.1 Etheostoma nigrum | reverse complement strand
TGCTCCACCACTGAGATCATTTTAAAGTTTTTACAGCATAAGTTTAGTGATAGGTTAATCACAAACCTACATTGAGTGATCTCCATCGGCATTCACAATGAACAATTACAGAGAGTTTGAGGATTTGAAGGCATGTTATTGATACATCATTGACTTGGCATTGTTTGCCTCATTTACACTACAATGCTAGACTAGTGTTTTGAAATGTATCTACTCTGGAGAGTGTATTCAAACCTAGGTTTTTAGGTGTGAAAAACACTGGCTTGTGGACATGACAGAAAAAAAGAGACATAAAACGAGAGAGCACTGACCATCTGGCTCATGTCAAACTCCCACAGAGGGTGATGATCACTGTGTGTGTAGGGTATGTGTGTGTGTGGAGGAGGGGTTGGGGTGTGTGTGTGTGTGTGTGTGTCCTGCAGTGAAAGGTGATGACCACAGCTGTGTGTTTGACCTCAAAACCGCAGGTGGCCTCCCCCCTCCTAGTTCTCTTCCTTCCCCTGCACCTATTCTTAATCTTCTTCTTCCTCCTCTCCTCTGTTTTCTTTATTCCAAACTCTTGATCGATTCTCAATCAAAAACACTCCCATCAAAATACATAAGGTTTACTGAATACAAGCCATGCAAGCAAAGAGAGCTCTATGGAAAGCTTAGCGGGGCAGGCATTGTGGTTTACCCTCCTCCATTACTTTGCATCAATTAGCACATCACCTCCAAGACTGCTTTGTGTGTGTGTGTGTGTGTGTGTGTGTGTGTGTTCTCACTGTGGGGGAGGGGAAGTAAAAGACTGTTGAAGAAGAAATTTACTGTGTTGCTTAAGTCTGTTAAACTGAGTCTATCTGAGGGGTCATATACCGCATTAGAATTGTTGTGGTGTTAACCATGTTTATGTATTTGTTCTGTTTACGTTAAGTGAACAATAAAACAGAAACAGAGACCTTTGGAAACGGCGACGCACATCTGTCTTATCGGTTAGGTAGGCTTACATACCTTTCACCTTACAGTTCCACTTTGTCGTCGATCCAAATCCCTGGTCTTAAGTATTTTCAACTTATACATGCATGATTTTCAACCACAGAGTAGTGTTAGAAAATCTGCTTCCTGTCTACACCGGCATGCGCATGTCCAGTAAATGTGAATGATTATGTGATATGAGTCTGGCTCGTTAATAAGGACGGAGATCCTTTTTTACAGTATATGGAGCCTAAGCACTTGTGTGGACGGAGATCAAAGTAGTTACTCAAACTGTAGTTTACATTCCACAACAAGCAAAAAAAGCTAACGCCATGTATGAACTGAATGATATTATCAGTAGTTTTTAGAATGTCCACGCTTAGGTAGCTTTCAGTTTCAACAGCACCACCATAAAAAAGGTTCTGTCAAAATATTACCAGCATGTTAACATACCTACTAGAGGTTATGCTCATTGGACCACTGCTATATGAGCTTACCCTGCCCGGCCTTTGGGAAAGCAGATCATATCTCTATTCTCCTGCTCCAAGCATCCAAGAAAAGACTCAAACAGGACAAACCAGTTCTACATAACTGTCCAGTGTTGAGTGACCACACACTTGTTACTTGAGACTACAGACTGATAGACTCATCTGATGGCAACCTCAATGTGTAACAGTGACTCCGTTACAAAGGACATTAATGACATTTCAGTGTTTTCCCTAGTTTTATAAAAACTCTAGGTGCACATATTTGGCAGAGGATTTAGGGTTTGTCTCATAAGAAAAGGGATTTCAATTTATGAAAAGAAGAAGCAGTTTGACATTGTGTCTTAAACGTTTGAAAAGTTAGAGCAGATCAAAATCAAAATCAAAAAGCTTAAAGTCAAAGAAGTTCACTGGGGGCAGACTACAACCCTTAAATTAGTTTTGATGCTCACATTGATTTAACATTCTTTTGGCTTAGGTGCTGCCCAAAACGGCTTGGGTGCTGCACCTAAAAATTACCTAACAAAAAGACAAGCAGTAATAATGATAGAATCCACTTTTCTAGTGGAGTGCAATCCACTGCCTACAGTTCTGGTGACATGGACCTGGGACTTGACACCTCATTCTGCAGCTGGTCCTCTCTCACGAATAGGCCTATAAGGTGGTGAGAATTTGCAACCCCACCTCCTCCTCATTGAGCCTAAGCACTGGTGTCTACCAGGGCTGCATCTTCAGCCCTCTGCTGCGTGACCTGATTACTCACAACTATGTCTCAATGCACTGATGATCCATTATTAGAAAATTTGCAGATGACACAAAGCATCATAGGCCTAATCACTAATGGCGAAGAGTCAGCTTACAGACAGGAAATCAAAGTTCTAGTGTGTTGGTGTTATGATAACCTGTACCTCAACACCAAAGAGATGATAGTCAAAGTCAAAGTCAAAGTACTTTTTATTGGTCTCCCTTAGGAGAAATTTGATTTGGACACTGAGCAACTTACTTAGCTGCAAAAGTTACAGACATGACGACAAGCACAGGGTTAAAAACAATTAAAGGACAACATACAGCAAACATATATGGGCTACTCAAGGGCCTGTGCAAATTGCAGATATACGATGTCTTATACTAAATAAGATAAAAGCCATACTTCAAAACAAAACCAATTTCATTCATCCATCACAGTCACAGATATACATAAAAATAATCATAGTCATACATTCATCTCTGTTCATTAATGAGCTTTACTGCAATAGGGACAAATGAGTGCTTATATCTGTTATATTTACACAAAGGAACCCTGTACCTCTTTCCTGAATTCAACAGCTTAAACTGTGAAAACAAAACATGAGAGTTATCAGACAGAATGGTCTTAGCCTGCCTGATTGTTGCCTGTTCAAAAAGCTCCTGCGGGTTGAGTGGACTAAAGGAAGCTGCAGGAGGCAACCACCTCCTGCTGAGTGAGAGGGTCACATTTCTAGTTTACCTTGAATGGACTGTTCACACAGAAATGGTGTTTTGAACTTCTCACTTCTTCTTTTGTAGGAGACTTAAGAAGTTATCCAATGCTCACAAACCCTTACAGAGCATTGAGAGCATTGTGACTGTTTGCATGTGTGGTTTTGCAGCTCTCATCTTACAACCACAAGGCCCTCCAGAGATTGGTTAGAACAGTGAACCAGACAACTGGCAGGGAGCTCCCTGCCATTCAGGACACTTACCAAACACAATGCCTGTGGGGAAGCCCAAAAAGGTAATCTTGAGCCGTTTTCTGATATGAACCCCTGAACAATTTTTTTTATTAATATTAATTTATTTATCAGGGACAATGCAGTCACATTGTTACATACATAATTATTACAGTCATATAACAATATATGTAGATGTGTCGCATTAAAGGTTTCTAGCCAATAGGCTAATTTGCAACTCCAGTTCCTGGTCAGGCCTTTCTTTTTTTTAAAGAACTACATAGTGTGAGTTACACAGTCATGCAGAAAATACATTGTATACTAATATATAAACATTTCACAAAGTTGAGACCACATTACACAAACCAACACAGCACGTAACAGCACAAACCCCAAGCACCCAGCTGCTCGCACCTGCTCACCTACACCCACCCCGATAGTGAGGGGCCTGAGCTGCCAAAGGTTCATCTTCCATACATAGACCCTGGGATGAACCCTGGCAGCCATGCGCAAACAGCCAAGTTTGCGCATGGCTGCCACTGAATCAGACAACTGATTCAGTGGTTGTGTTTTTGGTTTTCTTTCAGCCAGTATTTCACCTTTCTATTAAATATTTTCAGTTCGGTTTGTGTTTTTATTTCCGTTGGTAAATCATTCCAAAAATGTGTCTCTATCACTGAAAAACATGACTGGCCGATGCATTAATAACTGTAAGCAAAGAAAACTTAATAAAGCTATCCAAATTGAGAAGCTTATATTTCTGTATAATAAGACAGCGGTACCACATTGTTGGTTTCTGATCCATTATTTTCAGTGCTTGTTTGTATAAGGATATGATGGGTTTGACTGTTGTCTGCTTGGCCCCATACAGTAACACAGTAATATAAGTGAGAGAGTATCATAGCATGAAAAAACAGTAAAGCTACCTTGACAGGTATATGATGCCTTATAATTTTGAAGCAGTTCAAGTTTGTCCGAACAGTATTATAAAGTTTGTAAATATGTTTATTAAATTTGAGTTGAGAATCCAAAATGACACCTAAAAATTTAAATTCCTCAACTTCCTCAATGGCCTCTTGGTCTATTTTGATAGTACACTTGGCTTTCCCTCTTATAGAGAAGCACACACAGCATCAAATGGTTATCTTTAAGCCACTGGGATATACCCTCCGTTTCCTTGGTCAAGATCTCTGCTGCTGCACTTGGTGTCTGAGCTGGTGCATAAATTACTGTGTTGTCAGCATACATTTGACAATTGGCTGACTGACAGCATGTTGGTAATTTGTTTATGTATAAACTAAAGAGCAGATGCCCCAAGATGGAGCCCTGTGGGATACCCATTGTGGATTTTAATGGCATTGAGAGTTATGCTCCAGATATGATGCAAACCAGCCGATTGCATGTTCAGAGAAGTTGAAGGTGGTGAGTTTATTCAAGAGTACATTGTGGTTTACGGTGTCAAAGGCCTTTTTTAGGTCTATAAACACGGCTCCTATAACATTGCCCTTGTCCAAGTTACTCTTGATGTTCTCGGTAAAGTAGCAATTAGCCATTTCTGTAGAGTACCCTGGTCTAAATCCAAACTGTTTGTAGTTAAGTTTGTTTCTTTCTAACTAACTGTTCTGTGATAATATTTTATAAAATTTTGGAAAGAGCAGGCAATATTGAGATTGGCCTATAATTGCCTCCTTGATCCTTTGCGCCAGACTTAAAAATTGGACTAATGATGGCTTGTTTCAAACTTTGTGGGAATTTGCCCAATCTGAAACTGAAAGTTTACCAGGTGGGTTACAGGTTTAACCAGGGCAGAGTAGTGAGTTCTGATAAAGGCAGTGCCCAACCCAAACACATCCTTTGTCTTAGACTTATTTAGTTTATTAATTATTTGATGTACTTTCTTTTTTTTTAAGGAGTGACCTCCTTAATTTAGAAAAGCCTTGATTGCTCAGACTTTATAGTCTGTGTTAGAGTAGCCGATTCAAAATTCTCAGCAAGCTCCTCCACTGACTGAAAGTTATTGAATTAATTTGCAATAGCTGAATTGTTAGTTGTTAAAATGCCATTACATACATACTTGTCTCTGATTAGTGTTTGCGTTACAACAAAACAAAATACTGTTACTGCTGTCACCATCTGGTATTTGGGAGCCACTGTTTTGTCCTTGTCTGGAGCACGGTGTGACGCTGGGAAGAAAAACTGGAAGGTGAGAAACTGACAACATTGACCCTTTATTGTGACTGTAGGGATTTATCTCATTCTACATTGTATTAAAAGCTGTTGTAGAATGTTTTTTCGGCAGTCACTGGAAAACTGATTCTACTTGCAAGTAAACCTAACTTTATTATAGCTTCAGTGGTTCCTGTCTATTCTTGATAATAAAATTACTTTAACATTAGTGTTGGTAACTCTATTTACTTCCAATTCTGTTATTGTTTTTTGTTGACAAGGCTTGGGGTTATTAAAACTGTTGAGGTGCTTCCACAGGGAAGCGCTGTTTCCTTCAGCTTCCTCAATCAATTGCATAAAATAGGCTGTCTTTGCTTTACGCAGTTCTCTGACTACTGCATTTCTCAGTCCTTTAAAGATGAGAAGATCTGTATTTGTTTTTAGAGCAGCGATTATTTCAATGCATAGTCTCTTTTTTTCATTAGCTGGCGAGTGTCATTGTTCAGCCATGGTAAGGAGACTTTTTGTCGTGTATGTTTAAATGTCTTAGTATATTTCCCAATCAGGTTTGTGAGGTTTTTCATCAGGGAGTTACAACAATTTTCTAAATCATTTGATTGTAGAACTTTATTCCAGTCTAAATTATTGAGATCATTTTCAATCTGTGTCCGTTTGGAGATACCTGGGTTCCCTACTTTACTTTTGTTTACGGATTTTTGTAAACACTGTTTAGTAAGTTTTTGGACAACCATGGTCATATTATGTTAGTAGATTGTATGTTCTAATGATTTGCTGTGGTCTGTTGGTGACTATCAGATCTATCATAGTTTTACTCGTTTGCGTAATCCTTGTTGGGCCCTTCATCATCTGCTGAAGACTGTGTTTTGACAGCAGCCTCTTTAAGTTTTTTCTACGGCTTTTCTCTAGCCAGTTAATATTAAAATCACCAAGAAAGATGTATTCCGTGCGGCTATTATCATATTTAAAAAGTTATCTAGGTTATCATAAAATGAAACATCATGGGATCAATCAATCAATCAATCAAACTTTATTTCTAAAGCACATTTAAAACAACCAGGTTGACCAAAGTGCTGGACATTGACATGAAACAATAAATAGACAGAATAAAACACCAGACAAATACAACATACAGTTCTCATGCCGGATTAAAAGCCAAGGAATAAAAATGTGTTTTTAGTCGTGATTTAAAAACCGGAAGGCTAGGGGCCAGTCTGACATGAAGAGGCAATTTATTCCACAGTCTCGGGGCTGCAACTGAGAAAGCCCGATCACCTCTACTCTTGAGTCGCGATTTAGGGACAACGAGGAGAGACTGGTTTGCAGACCTTAGTGACCTTGAAGGAGCATGTGGCCTCAAGAGCTCAGTGATATAGACTGGAGCCAGTCCATGAAGGGCTTTAAAAACAAACAATAAAATCTTAAAATCAATCCTAAAATGAACTGGGAGCCAGTGAAGCGAGGCAAGGACAGGGGTGATGTGATCTCGCTTACGAGTCCCAGTAAGGAGACGAGCGGCAGCATTTTGAACCAGTTGTAGTCGAGAGAGGGAGGCCTGGCTAACACCTATATACAAAGCATTACAATAATCAAGGCGTGTTGTAATAAAAGCATGTATAACCCTCTCAAAGTCAGTAAAAGATAAAAATGCCTTAAGCTTAGTAAGAAGCCTAAGTTGAAAGAAACTTGCTTTCACAACAGAATTGATCTGCTTCTCCATTTTAAAATCACAATCCATTTTTACACCCAGGTTAGTTACGACGGACTTAACATAAGGTTGAAAGATGCCCAGGTCTATTTGTGAGACCTCAGAGGTGCCACTGGGTCTAAAAACCATGACCTCAGTTTTACTCTCGTTAAAGTTTAAAAAGTTTAAGGCCATCCAGGCTTTAATGTCATTAAAACAGTCAGCTAGTCTAGCTAAGGAACTACCATCATTTCTTTTGATGGGCAGATAGATTTGCGAATCATCTGCATAAAGATGGAAGCTGATGTTGTGCCTCTTTAAGATACATCCAAGGGGAAGCAGATAGAGTGAGAAAAGAATTGGCCCGAGAATCGAACCCTGGGGAACTCCACATGTGAGGGACACAGAAGGTGAAATAGAGCCGCCAAAACTGACTCTAAAATCTCTATCTGACAAGTATGACCTAAACCACTCTAAGGCAGTGCCCTTAATCCCCACGCCATGCTCGAGGCGAGAAATAAGGATGCTGTGGTCAATTGTGTCAAATGCTGCAGTAAGATCTAAAAGAACAAGAATTACATAATCTCCAGAGTCAGTTGAGATTAAAAGATCATTAAAAACCCTTAAAAGTGCGGATTCAGTGCTATGAAATGTCTTAAAACCAGATTGGAACACCTCAAGAACACCATGTGTATCTAAAAATGACTGCAACTGTAAAAGAACTGCCTTCTCTAAAATCTTCGAGACAAAAGGGAGTTTAGAGATAGGGCGATAGTTTGAAAGTGCAGATGTGTCCAAATTTGGTTTTTTGATGAGTGGCTGCACCACTGCTTGTTTAAAAAAGGCTGGTACAGAACCTGAAGTAAGGCTGCTATTTATAATTTCTTGGATGTTTGGTCCAATAGTGTCCCACACCTCTTTAAAAAGGCGAGGCGGGACAATATCAGTGGGACAAACTGAGGGTTTCAAATGTGTAACAATATTTTTGAGAGTAGAGATGGATACAGACTGAAATCGGTTGAAAACCGCTGCACACTCAATGGAAATGGAGGGGTCAAAAGCAGAAAGTGAGATATTTGTTCTAATTGAGGCAATCTTATCCACAAAAAAATGGAGAAATTTTTCACAGGCCTCAGAGGATTCTACATGGTAGACGGATTGGGGAGTATTAAGAACAGAGTTAATGGTTTTAAAAAGAACATGAGGTTTGTGGCAATTATTTGAAATAAAATCAGAGAGATACTTGGTCTTCTCAGCTTTAACAGTTCTCTGATAATGGGATGGTGGGTTATACAGCACTATAATGTTAAAATTCATCTTAGGGGATAATACAACATTCAAAGCTAAACATTCTCATGATGTATCCAGTTTGATTTCATTACATTTCAGAGTGTCTCTAACATAGAATAGTACTCCGCCCCGTCTTTGTCAGATGTTCTATCCTTTCTGTGGCTGTAACTGGGGACATGAATCATGCTGGTCGGGAGGTTACTGTGCAGCCAAGTATTGCTTATTGCTAAAGAATTTAAATAAAAGTCAGTTAGCACACGTTGAATCTGATCACATTTTGACAATATACTATAAATGTTCAAATGTCCACCCAGAATGCCCTTAGGTTTAGACCTAGGCTCCCATATTACCCTTGCGTGATTTACACTCTGAAAGAAATCTGTATTCTCATTAATTTCTTACTGATTAGATACCTTTGTCAACGTGTGGAAGTCCTGAAGCCGCCACCTGCACAGTCCATCTGCCGGTGCACCAAAGGTTAGTAGATGGACCTGGGTTTAATTGCCAGAGGATGGATGGATATATAGGTGGATATATAGATAGATAGATCATCTTAAGTTTTTTTAGTCATGCTGCTTAACATCAGCATGTAAACATTGTCATTGAGCATGCTAGCATGCTGACATTAGCATTTAGCACAAAGCACAGCCTCACAGTGCTGCTATTAAAGATGTAGACTCTCAGGCTTTTATTTCTATAGTTGGATATAGTGTTTATTGCCTATAGCGCCACGCCAATAGTAGTGGATCACAGATATTTAAATATTGCTGTATATGTTTGCTGATAAGTAACAATAAATGACATAACTGAAATATGTTTGAGGTAAATGGAAAAAGTAAATTAATCCCAAACAATATTTATAATAAATTTAATTTAAAGCTTAAAAGTAAACCCCATAGTCCTTGTTTCAATTCAAATGCAAGTACAAAGCACAAACAATGAAAAACCGTCACCTTCTTAGTGTAAACACTTTTTTGACTCCACTGGATGTGTGTGTTCCCCACCATTAGTCTGCAGCAATAGTTCAGTCCATAGCTCTCTGCCAGGAGCATAAATACAACAAGACTGACCTAAACCCAGACCATGCTAACTTTGACTGTATTTTTAACAACAGTTTGTGCGTAGTTAACTGCATGGACTTTTTTGGTCACACTCTCGTATGGAATTTTTGTCCAAGTATTTAGATGTCAGCCAGTGAGCTTCCTGCTGCCCGCCACTGGACGGAACACACACTCTGTTGGTCCAAATAAATCGTTCTTTCATCACTCTGTGTGTGTGTGTGTGTGTGTGTGTGTGTATGTGAGAGTAGTCTAGGACTGTAGGCTCTCTGTGTTGCACTGACAGACACAAACCAGCTGCCTGCATTCCTCTCTCTCTCTCTCTGCTGACTTCTTAAGGTCGATCTCCCCTCCCCCCCATGCAAACGGGTGTTCCACACATACTTCTATAACGCTATATATATATATATATATATATATATATATATATATATATATATATATATATATATATATATATATATATATAAACTCATAAGTACACACACACCAATAAGGAAACAAGGCAGGAGACAACTTAATTAACAAACAAATACTAAATAGAATAGATATTGTCTGCTTTGTATGCACCTTTTACAGCTGGCTTTAAAGCTTCCATATTCAACACCCGTCACTCATCCTGATGTGCTGCCATCTATCCTAAGTAACTGACATAACTAAATCTTCCTAAGCCAATCAGATTCCCTTTTCTACTATGTTTCAGCACGTTTCAGTTGCCTGTTCTATTTCTGCTTTCCTCCATTGTTGTTGCCATGACTACCTGCTAGTCTCATCTTGATAGCAGTACTCTTTCTATTAGCCTTGAGTTTTTCGATGGGGAGTAGCTGTGCATTTATTTTTGGATTAAACCTGCTTTACCTTATGGCTGTAAACACAACACACCACCTTTCAAGTTGATGTGGCGTACTTATTGGCAAGCAGTTACCTATTTACAAATCCAGAGGATATGGACGGACTTAGCATTCATTTATAATTGTGTCTGTGTCCACGAATGCAAACCCAATTAATTTCCTATTCTTTTAGCTCTGTTTTGCTCGCATTCATTTCCTGAGGGTAATATTTTATTCTTTATTTGCTAAATAAACCACTATGTTCACCAGCTAGTCCCTAACTTTGTCTGCCTGCTGTTTGGTGCAGGACAAGAAACATATAGTGTCTTTATCTGAGCTTTATTACTGAAACTATTTGCCTGCTGTGGCTGGAAACACTATGAGAGCAGTGGGAATGAACCAAAACAGTAAAGTTGTGGGCCGGACAGCTAAACAATGAGCTCAAAGTTGCTTTATAGCTCCATATGTACGTAACTGATGGAAATTCTTTGTGAGTTTCTTACTGCGGACAACACCTTTCACATACAAGTAGTCATGTGAACCACTGTTATTATAAAAGTATTCATTATAGCTGATTTTAACCCACATAAACAGTCTTAAAGCAGAAAAAGTAAGCATTCAAAATGTTCCAACCTTACATCCTTTTTGTGGGGCAATGTACAGACAATTCAAAACAGTACATTGTTTGTTTTTTTAAGATTATTTTTTGGACTTTTTATGGCCTTTAATTGACAGGATAGCTTGAAGACAGGAAAGGGGAGAGGGAGGAGGTACGACATGCAGCAAAGGGCCGTGTGTCGGATTTGAACCCTAGCCGCTGCCAAGGACTCATATCAGCCTACATGGGGTGCACACTCAACTGGGTTAGCTAGAGGTCACCCCAAAACTGTAAATAGTTCAAGAAAAACTACATAAGGCACAATGTTTTTCTTGTAAAATAGGGGGCACTAGGCCTAAAAAACTCCTTAAATGTTTGAAGACTTTTTGCTTAAGTATCTACACCAGTCCCGCAGACTTTTCATATAAATCAATGGATGAATAGATAAATGATGATAAAGTTTTGTTGTTTTCTCATGGAGATATTCCCAGGCCGCATGGGTTTACAAGAGCCACCATATACTGTAAACAAAACCCAGAATGTAGTCACATTTTCAAATGCCAGTCCAAAAATAATGATTTCACAAATTCATATAACTTACACTAAAATCATCACATAATAACACACATGGACTGAAGCATGAACATAAACTGACATGGTGCATTAAAATGTTTTAGCTCACTCCTCAAAAATACTTGGTTAAACCAACTAGGTCAGCCAGCATGTTCTGTAAGCTGTCCTCAGATTTGAGAACCTCCTCAGACCAAACATAAAGTCTTTATTTTCCTCCTCAACTCCACATCTAAATAGTTGTTCAGTATTGGGTTTCACACGGTAGCTCACATACTTTGCACGGCGGTCACGCTTTTGGCTATCCTTGAACTGAGCAAGCACAGTCCAAACCATCTAAATTTTTTTTGTTTTGTTTATTCCACCTTGGTCAACTGTAAGTCTAGTTGTTGTTTGTGTAACAACCCCCACCCCCCAGCAGATGTCCAACTACAGCAGACCGCAGTCCAGACAGTGATTGACTGTCTGGAAACCTGCTGACCTGCTGGGCTGTCCACATGTGCTTGACCATTGCAGACACTATCCACATAAATACACACACACACACAAACAAACAGCCACAGTTAGAAACGATGAAGTGCGTCCATTTGACCTGTTGTGGCTGTGACTGCTGTGTTTTACACCACGGGGAGAAACAACAAGTGTGTGTGTGTGTGTGTGTGTGTGTGTGTCTGTGTGGGGCAGCAAGGGAGAGACCAAAGTAATTTCAGCCCTTTTAAAACACCATCATCTGGCCTCCATTATTAACTGTAAATTTGAACAGTGTATGTGTTTATGTGTTTTTGTCTGTGTGGGTATGGACTATTTGCATGACAATCTCATATTATCAATTATTCTCCAAATTAGTGGTCACTAATTAGTGGCCTGTAATCTTTAACCAAAATCCTGAAGCTCCACATTATTGCCACTCTTCATTTTATCCCCAACCGGTCGTCAGACACCGCCTACCAAGAGCCTGGGTCTGTCCGAGGTTTCTTCCTAAAAAAAAATGTTTTTCCTCGCCACTGTCACACTGTTGCTTGCTCTGGAGGGAACTACTAGAACTGTTGGGTCCTTGTAAATTCTGGAGTGTGTTCTAGACCTACTCTATCTGTAAAGGGTCTCGAGATAACTCGTTATGAATTGATACTATAAATACAATTGAATTGAAATTGAATTAGAATTTGTTATTTCTGCAGAAAAACATCCTTATTAATTTAACCACTTATCTAAGTATAGTTGCATACACATATTTCTGGTTATATTGTTTCCACATTTGTTAGACCTATTTTGACATCATGATTATTGTCATGTGATAATTACAATTGTTTAATGCTTAACCTTACTGCAGGATTCTTCATAAGAACCTGTATTTATTTAGGTCATTAAGGAAGGAAATTAATATGGGATTGACCTGTATTTGTCATGGCTGTACCTGCATAAAACGCTGGTATTGGTATCAGGAAGTATCAGAGTTTATGCACCGATCCGGTACCATGTAACAAAACCCTAAAGAAAATCTACGTTAAAGTAGTTTATTTATGTTCTTTTCTCGTTATGACTGTCTGTCAAACTGCATAATGAAAGAAAGTTCTGTGGTGTTCATTGTTTGTGTTTGTTCATGTTTCACAAAAAGTTAAACCTGAGCCTGGCTGAACAACAAAGATAGAAATCATATCACATCCATACAGGGATAGTACTACACAGCTGTTAAAACATAATAAAACATATGACACACTGGTATTGGATCAGTACTTGGTACCGGCCAGTATGCAAGTTCAGGTATTGGAATCGGTATCGGGAAGCAAAAAATGGTACCTACACATGCACACATTAAAAAACTGCAAATAAACAATTGCTTCCATTCATCCTTAGTGTCTACCATCACTGGTTATGGTGTTGTGGCATTTAGATGGTGATTTGTCCAATAGCCTCCTGGGAAATCAGTGTACTAACATTCTAACCAATAGCTTTAATAGCTGATGTCTTTAATTAGTGCCAAGCTGCCTATCGGCTCTATATACTGAGGCTTAACCTAATCAGTGAATCCAATCACCTTATCAAAAGCAGCGGCCAGCAAATTTGATTTATTGCTCAGATTTATTATTGAGCTATCTTAGACTCCCAGCTATTGTGTGTGTGTGTGTGTGTGTGTGTGTGCGCACATGTTTGTCATTCAGTGCATATAAAGTATTTGTGTATCATGATGCTTTTTCTTAGCATACCTGTAACTGTCTGCATGTTTAAACTGGCCCCTTGAGGTTGTTATGTACCGTTTTATTGAATTTGGTTCCACGTAGCTCTACAAAATTTCCTTTGAAATGATTTAGTAAAAGGTTAAATGTAAAGATTATTAAAAAAAAGTCAAAGATAAGATAAAAAGAAGAGAAATAAAAGAAGGGAATTAATTTAATTGCAAGGCAGATAATGGTGAGTACCTAAAGGGGCTGTACTCGACATTTAGAATATTAATATAGCAGCAACAAATATTTGCTATGTAGAGATATAGTGGAGTAATGGCATCCTGAGCAGAGAATGAAATCACACTCCCTCTGTGTGTGTTGTAATCTAAGCTTCTCTGTTCTTTGTTTTGATAGCCGATCCACGCGTGCATGTTAGTGCATGTGAAAAAACATAGGTATTTCATGTATTGGGGAACAGGCTGTGAGAGCTGTGTGCAGGCAATCCCAGCCCACTGTTTTTTTTCAGTTTTTCAAGTACAGCCCATTTAAGATTTAGCCAAAGGCAGTAGAGAACATGCATGTTTTTAATATCTTAAAGGAAGTTAAAGCAGCTATAATCAATATTTTTTATATTAACAAAGTTGAAAACAATGTTAAATGTAAAAGGGGTTACTTGCAATCTGCAGCTCCCCTCTGCTTTACGGAGTTTCAGCTTATTGTTTAGCTGCCCGGCCCGTAACTTCAGTCTCTTGTTTGTTTAATCTACTTGTGAAGAGAATCTGTATGGAACTGTAGTTGCTGAATCAGATAATGTGGTCCCTGTCATGGAGGACCATCTTAGGAAATTCCAACCCACTTTTTTCAGTCAACTGTAGCACAAAGATTATTTAGGTTCAGGAATGACATTTTGCCTGAATTTGTTTCCAGATGAATACAACTGTGTGGGGGGTCAGAAATCCAAATTGGCCTACTGGCCTATTTCAATCTAACTTGTCTTTTTTTATAGGCCAGTTTACAGCTGGCAACTCTACTGGCTTTTCGTTTTGGTTCAGCTTCTCTTCCTGCTCTCGCTCCTTCTCTTTCTTCTTCCTGTCCCTTCCCCCACCCCGACCTACCCCCACCCTCTATTATCCCACTCAGGGTAACACACCAAATGCAGCAAGGCCAACAAGAACCTCCTACACCTCCCACACTTGGTCGCCTGTGGGTAGATCGATCATGCTGTCAATCCAATTTACTGCTGCCTTGACTGTTGTTGCTGTTAATTCCCACAATAATACAGATCAGTTCAGGAGCTGCATCTGATTGTTTGCAATGAAACCCTTTAAGCAGAAAACAGCAACAGGTTCTTGCGGTGCTTGCCGTGGTCGAGTGGTTAAGAAGCTGGAATCCATTTAGTTTTTTTCAAGGTTTGCTCACTGCGCTGCAATGTGTTTCCATGTCCTGCACACAGTGAGTGACTGTAGAGATTATGAGAAGAGATGGAGAGAGCTCAACTTTACAGCTGCAACCTAAAATAGTGTAGATGGGAAAAAAACGCTTAAAATTAAACTTTCTGTTGTGAACATAGAACACTGCATTTTCTACAGGGAGTGATTGCTTAATGTAGAAGATGAATCATGATAAAATAGGAAAGAAAAACCTAGTTATAAAATAATGGGCATTAGAAGCTGCAGTTGGTCTGCAAAGATGACCTGACTGCGTGATTGTACAAGAAGAATTTGACAGGTGACAGATGTCTTAAGGTGACATTATACTGGTTTGGGATTTACATGCTTTTTTTCTTTTTCATCAATCCAAGAAATAAGGCTTGTACATTTTATGTATCATATATATAATTTAAGAGCTTTATAAAAACAACAACTACAGGCAAATTGATTTGAAAACCACCTCAAGTAACCATTATTTTTGTAAACTCTCTGGTTTAATGGAATTACTGTAACACATTTTTATTTCTATATTAAATAAAGGCCAATCAAGAACAGGCCTGTAGGAAAACAAATGCTAGGATTGGCTGAGACGCGGCATTGGTTTCAAGGCGCCCTGCTTTCTGTTGGAAGGGCTTGTGAATGGAGGGGCGCCTGGAAACCGGTGGAATCTGCACGGAGTGAGAGGAGAGCGAGCCTCTGGACTTCCAACCGATCAGCATGCGAACCGACACTCTGTGAAGTCAAGTCGGAAAACGATGGAAATATAGCCTTTTTTAACCTTTAAACTTGTTTTGTTTTGTGCTAAAGTGACAACGCGTACATGTTAGACACGGTGGGATAACTTGGGTTTGCATTACTTCAAGAAAACGGGACTTTAAGTGGTATTTTCAGCGGGTCGGCAGTGAGAGTGGGCTGCTTGGAGTCACTTACAAAGACCAAGAAGTCATGACACGACGAACGTTTCACTTGGATTTAACTTCATAAAATTCGAGGAAAAACGATTACAGCCTTTCTAACTCGAAGCACTCGGATTACAAGCTAACGTGGTGCGACAATTAATGCAGATTTCTTCGCTTTTTTAAACAGTTTTCAAGTCGCTCTACTTGGATCAAAGTTTTTTTCCTTCCCTCCCCCCTCCTCCTTAACTATGGCGGCGGCCAGGTCCACCACTAGCTTAGTGTTGCTGCGGATCATGTGGCTCGTGTGCGGGTTGCCCTTCTCTTCCACTTCTGCTCAACATTACAACAGTGAAAGTGGAATTTCTATCCCAGAACACGGGTTCTGCCAACCCATCTCTATCCCGCTTTGCACCGACATCGCCTACAACCAGACCATCATGCCGAACCTCCTGGGCCACACGAACCAGGAGGACGCCGGGCTAGAAGTACACCAGTTCTACCCTCTGGTTAAGGTCCAGTGTTCTGCTGACCTAAAGTTCTTCCTCTGCTCCATGTATGCACCAGTCTGCACAGTGCTGGAGCAGGCCATCCCCCCTTGTCGGTCCCTGTGTGAGCGTGCACGGCAGGGATGTGAAGCCCTCATGAATAAGTTCGGGTTCCAGTGGCCGGAGCGGCTGCGCTGCGAGGCTTTCCCCGTCCATGGAGCCGGTGAGATCTGCGTCGGTCAGAACACATCTGAACCCAGTGGCCCGGCCTCGTCTTCACCCTATGCACCCGATGCTGTGACCCTTCCCCCAAACATAGGCCGACCCAACCAACGCCCGCCCCAGCACAACCAGTACCACCAGTTCTCATGCCCTCTTCAGCTGGAGGTGCCTACATACCTGGGCTACCGATTTATGGGGGTCAACGACTGCGGGGCCCCATGTGAGCCCACTAAACCCACCGGCATCATGTATTTCCGGGAGGATGAGGTTAAATTCGGCCGGCTGTGGGTTGGAATCTGGTCCATTCTGTGCTGTGTGAGCACCTTATTCACAGTGCTCACCTATTTAGTGGACATGAGGCGGTTCAGGTACCCCGAGAGGCCCATCATCTTCTTGTCTGGGTGTTATTTTATGGTGGCGGTAGCCTACGCTGCTGGATTTTTCCTGGAGGACAAAGTTGTTTGTGTGGATAAATTTAAGGATGACGGCTACAGGACAGTGGCTCAGGGGACTAAAAAGGAGGGCTGCACCATCCTCTTCATGGTGTTGTACTTTTTTGGTATGGCCAGCTCCATCTGGTGGGTGATTTTGTCCCTGACTTGGTTCCTCTCTGCCGGGATGAAATGGGGTCATGAGGCGATTGAAGCTAACTCCCAGTACTTCCACCTGGCCGCTTGGGCTGTCCCGGCCATTAAAACCATCACCATCCTTGCCATGGGCCAGGTGGATGGCGACGTCCTGACCGGGGTGTGTTTCGTTGGGATTTTCAACGTGGACGCCCTCCGCGGTTTCGTCCTGGCTCCGCTATTTGTCTACCTGTTCATCGGTACATCCTTCCTCCTGGCCGGCTTCGTGTCCCTCTTTCGGATCCGCACCATCATGAAGCACGACGGCACCAAGACGGAGAAGCTAGAGAAGTTGATGGTGCGGATCGGTGTGTTCAGTGTGCTCTACACGGTACCAGCCACCATAGTGATCGCCTGTTACTTCTACGAGCAGGCCTTTAGGGAGCACTGGCAGCGGACCTGGCACATGCAGACATGTAAGCGGTTCGCCGTACCCTGCCCGGTTCACAACTTCGCCCCCATGACTCCAGACTTCACCGTGTTCATGATAAAATACCTGATGACCATGATCGTCGGCATCACTTCGGGTTTCTGGGTCTGGTCCGGCAAGACTCTTCAATCATGGCGGAGTTTCTACAAGCGCCTTAGCAACGGTAACCACGGAGAGACAACGGTGTAAAGTTTTGAGGAAGAAAAGGCACAAAGCCACGGAGTTTTGGATACAATAACCATGGAAATGAGGTCAAATAGCTTTCTTTTTTTTGATACTATTTTGGACATTTTTTCACGTGTCTTCAGGTTGCAACAGCAATTCAGGCTTTTGGACACACAACCAAACTTTAATCTATATTCGATAGAAGTTGGATGATTTTTCTATATATTTCCTTTTTTTGTCGTTATCAGCCCACACTCCTGGCTTTTGCATCCTTGGATATAAACTGGTTTGAATGGCCATACTGGTCCCTGGACTGTAATGCCAGACTGGAGGGGTTACTTTTAATATGAAACTTCCTACATATTATTGAATATATCCTGTTACAATTTGAATGTACTTCCTGTTTACTCCAGTGAGAGTTTTTCAGTGGAAAACACCATAACAGAAAAGACTGATGGCTCAAGCAGTGTGGCCATCTGCCCATGCTGCAGCAAAAAGGTCAATGGTTTGATCCTTACCACCACCACACCCTCTGACTGTGAATTCATTAATTTTGGATCCCTGGATTATACATGTACATTTTAGGTTACTCTGCTTTTAGCTAAAGACCGAAATGCTTTCATATGTGTTGCAGAGTACAATCTCGCCTGTTTTTAATCTGAGAAAAAGTTCATCAACTAGTGACTCCACACCATTGTGTGCTAAGTGGCTGCCCAGAAATCAAAACTTTATTTCATTTTCTTTTTTACTTTCTTTTTTTTTTATTTTTCAGACTGTTGAGTATTTGCTTCTGTATTGAATGTTCACTCCGAAGGTGAATGAAGTTATGTATTGGTTTGCACAGCTATTCTAAAGGTTAAAAGTGTTTTAAAATGACTGATTCTCCACAGGATGACCAGGATTAAACAGTAAGGGAGACCACACACACACACACACACACAGGCCTCCACTCTGCAATGACACAACAGCTTATTGTTTGTCTCTGTGTGTGGTCTTTCAACTGTTGGACTAAAGACTTCTAGGGTTTTAAGACATCCAAAGCACCATTTCAAAGATCCAGATTTAATCCATACTGGGTGAAATGGTTGCTAGAGATTTTTGATGTTATTCTTTTCCTTGATGAAGAGGACTGTACACATTCAGGCTTGTATTCTAGCCAGTGTAACTGAATCTGTCTTAATCCCTCACTTGAAGTGTTATATGGTTTTCACAAGCAGGCTGAGTTTTTAATACAGTATTATTTTAGTGTCTAGGCTACTTTACAGAAGCCTTAAAAACACAAACTGCATTTATTGTCCCTGAGTCTGGAAGCAGGATTTGTTTGTTTTAAATCTCTGAAACACCAGAAATGAGGTCAAAGGTCATCTTGTGGAATCCTTTTTTATTTGGAGAGACGACAGTGGAGACAATGCAGTGTTCAGCAAAGGTGGATTGTTTAATCTGGGACAGAATCACTTGAGACAATACACTAATTTATTAATAAAAGTTATTAAAATTAAACAATCACATTGCCTAGTGTCCCAACCCAAAAATTGTTTTCAGTACTGTTAATTTATTTACACTCCATTTAAGTAAGAAAACACTACATTTACAATAACGGTGTCCTCATTATTGGTAACCTAAATCATTAACATAAAACGGTAACCAGTGATTTTGTCCCATTGCTAATCCTCTGTTGCATCTAATACACAGAATTTAATGAGTAACCCACAGTTTATTTCTCTGACTAAATAATGAAACTGGTAGATCTTGTGGGGCAACCTGAGCAGAAAAGCATGCTATTTTAACTGAATCAGCTGCAAGGCAGCATATGTTTGCCAGAAGGTTTTTGTATCTTGTCATATAGCACATTTTCTTTACAAACATCACATGTAAATGACGAATGGAAACACCCTGTAACAATGGGGGTAAACTAATTACCTTAAAGACTTGTGTTCTAATGCATTTTAATCTCTAAAGCTGTGTCTTGAATTCACACATACTAATAGTAGAGCATGTACACCAAGTACCAATCCTCATAGTATAATCTTAAAGCAGTTTGTCTACAAGAAGTGCCACAGTTCCCATGTGAATGCACCACATACCTCAAACCTTGGATACAATTAGTATGTAGGATTGAGTTAGGAAGCAGGTCAACACTCCACTACACATATCTCTTGTCCATATTTTAACCAAATGAGGTATGAGGTAATTGCCAGTGTCAGTGATACTAGACTGTTTGTCTTGTGCGAAGTTTTCAGAAGGAATATGTGTGGTTTTCTTTTTTTATTGGAACATATGCAACCTACCAAGTAAACACAGACTCTGTTTTGTAAAGGCATATTGTATTTATGGGGATACTCATTTGTCTTTTTTTTTACGTTTTTTTTAAATGAGATAAGCCTGTTGTACGTGTACAGTTTGAATAAAATGGTTAAGGTTTGTAATGCGTTGATCCTTGTGGTTTGTCTTCAGAGGTGAACTCTTGTGCATGTTGA
Organism: Etheostoma nigrum; assembly: GCA_029931835.1. Classification (NCBI taxonomy): domain Eukaryota; kingdom Metazoa; phylum Chordata; class Actinopteri; order Perciformes; family Percidae; genus Etheostoma; species Etheostoma nigrum. The sequence continues at coordinate 13,066,726 of CM057247.1, read as the reverse complement.
GCTTCACAGTACATTTATGACCTTGAACAGCTGTTGACAAAACATCTCAATCTCAGAGTAAGTATACCTTGAGTTTAACTTGTTCTGTCAACATATGCATGGCATTTATTGTTAAATAATGCACCACCATATTGCTGTCACTTACCACTTTAACCTTATTGCACGCCAGTGGAAATACTTTTCATTCATGGGCAGGACACATGACTTTGTAGACATTGTGAACAACACAAGTCACACAATCCTTAATGTTAATTATAACTCAATACTTTATTGCTTGCACTGTCTTTAGAATCAGGTTTATTGGGGAGATATTTTTGCACATACAAGGAATTTGACTGAAGCATTAATCGTACAAGAACAAGTTTTTCTGTGCGTTACTCTGACAATAGTGAGGCTGTTTACCTGACAAACATCTGTTACTTGATAAAAGTCGAGCATACAAATATAAATAAATAAACCAGTATTGAACAACAGATTGTCTTTGTTTTGTATTCTGCCACACATCTGTAGAAATTGCAGCATACTCTAGAATGGTAGAACAAATGGTGACTTTTCTGATTGACTACAACAACCCTTGAAATAAAACTTACAAGAGTACTCCACCAATTTAGAATTACACTTAGAAATATACCTTCAATATTCTGGGACTCAAAATGGACAGTGAAATATCACAATTGATGCAGCAGAAACATATCTACCTCATCGTATTTAATGCTATTTTTTTCTGGAGCCTACATTGCCCACAATGCAACTCGACAGCTAATGTAGCCTCGAGCACTAAGTCCAGCAAAAAGAGTTTCTCTCAATCAATTTGGCACATTTACTGAAACAAACTTACAATTGTCAAAAAAGTACAATCTTCACACCACGTGGTACAATCAGCACATCGCTCTGTGACCTGCAAAAGATCATTACTCAATCAAAATAAATAAAGTCTTTCAAATGTAAATAAATCCATCAAAACAATCAAAATGCAAAGAGATCTTGTCAAATGACGGTGTACTCTGAAAGTGTGATAGTTACCCACTATGTAAAATTGTCTAATTGCAAAAGAATCTGCAAATTTATCAACCTCATGTTTCATCCAATCTCTCGTTTCTATCTAGCTACAATGTTTTATCGACATCACACCTGCATATCTTCAGTGCAGGGAGGAAAAACCTTTTGGCATGACGCAGCCACCACCTACAACAATCTGCTGAGATATGCTCACCAGTCATGTTGGCATTTGGTTACTCTAAATTGTGAGGAAATTAAGTATTAATTAGTGAGTATTAATCTCCTAAATCTATTCATCCAAAAACGTTTGCAAAACAAAACACATAACTAGTATGTGTCTAATGTATGTGTGACAGGTTACTGTGATTGTTGGTTGCTCTATTTTGCAGGTAGGGATTTACACAACACATGTGTATTAGTTGCATTTAAGAGTAATATGATTCAATAGCAGTTGAATGCAAACTATTTTAATCTGCAAGTCTTATTCTGCATTTTGTGCCAAAGCGATGATAAATGACTATAGTCATGTGAAAAACCGATCTAAAGTCAATATAAATAGTCATATAATTTAACGGAGTTTAATAGTCATTCGACGATTGTGCCAAATCAATTAAGAAAAACTGTAACTTCACAACCCCACATATTTTTTTGCCAACAAAAAACTTCAAAAAGCAATCCTCATACAATTACACATTGGTTTGATACTGACCTCTAGTGGCCAAAGCTATAAATACATGCAGAAGTTTGTTGCAGTACACCAATTTTATATTACAGTTTTTAATTTGGCACATTTACTGGAACAAACTTCCAATTGTCAAAACTCTAAGTACAATTCTCACACCATGTGGTACATTCAGAACACCCCTCTATGTGACCTGCAAAAGGTCATTACTCAATCATAATAATTAATGACAGAGATGTCAAACGTCATTATAATGGCTGGTTTGTCACTGTCATTTCTCTGGGGCAAAGGGTGACAAGCCTCAATGGTGTTACAGCAGGGGCAATTCTAGGATCAGACCTTCAGAGGGGCTCAGCCCCTAATGAGAATGTGACACAGATGCAGTGCCTCGCAAAAGAGCCCCCCTAAAAAGGGTCTAAAATTGCCCATGTGTTACAGTCCTATTCGTTGCCCTTGAACTGTAGAAAGGCTCCCACTTGTTGCTTCACAAAGTCAGAAACCAATCGTTCGCTCTCGATCATGGTCAGTGGTCACTTTAGTTGCCTGTTTTCTTAACAAACAGACAAAATCTTCATGTAAGAGACTAAATAAATATATGGGATAAAGTCACAAAGCCTAATACAAGGACCAATCAGTTGAGTTAATGGAACTTTGACTCGGGTACATTCACAAAAAGACCCTAGGTTGCATTTTGGCAAGAGTTACACTTAAAACTAACTCACCGTTGTCAGCTATGGCCGCTGAACAGGCAACACGTTGTAAACAGCCATGGCCCGCTTACCTGGGGCCTGTTGCACGAAACTAGGATAAGGGATTAAGCCGGGATATTCAAGTTATCCTGGATGAATTTAGCTTTGACTCGGTTGCACAAAACCAGATTGAATTAAACCCAGCCAAGTAACCATGGAGATTCATTCTTTGCAGCTAGCCTGGTCCAGAGCAGGCTAACAGCCAAGCTAAGATTAATCCTGGAGTCTCATGTGTCAAATCAGCTGCCGTCTGATCCAAAATAAACGTGTTAACAGTTATTCCGTTGTCTTCTGCATGTTTTCTGCTTTATTTTTATTAACATGCGTTAGCCTACTTGTCACTTTTGTTGTTGCGAGTTTGATTTAAACCCTACTACAGCTGTTTAGATGGTTAGAAATGGTTGTACTGGTATGGGGCGCCGTTTGTAAAGCGGCTCACGCTGAAAATAACAGCAACATTTTGTCACATTTAGCTTTAAATAATGTTTAAAAAACTGGTCTGAAATTTTGAGGGTCACTTTCTTGCACATTTACAACAATATTTGTCAACTTGGAAATATTTTGAATAATTAAATCCAAATATTAAAAGTTACACCTAAATGTTAAATGTTAAATCTAAATGCTAAATCTAAATGTTAAATCTAAATCTAAATGTTAAATCTAAATCTAAATCTAAAATCTAAATATTAAATCTAAATGTTAAATCTAAATCTAAATCTAAATGTTAAATCTAAATATTAAATCTAAATGTTAAATCTAAATATTAAATCTAAATCTAAATGTTAAATCTAAATCTAAATCTAAATCTAAATGTTAAATCTAAATGTTTCGGGTGAAACAAAATATTTAGCCAATATGCAAATGAAATGCCGGTAACCGGAAGTAACAAAATAAAAGCTTGGTCAGTGTATGTTTATATTGTCAAATAACAAATAAAAATCATCTCATCCGGGGATATGGACACTTGAACTTGGATAAACGTGATAATAACTACCTAAAACAATAAACACAGTTGGAGAAACGAGAAACTGTATCTGAAGAGTACTTTGAGTTTTTAGTGTCACTTTTATGAATGGTGCCAGACTTATGACCTGTAACCACTATAGCCAGCCACGGGGGGGGCCTCACTTTGACTGGTCTGTCACGTTCGCTTGCAACTAGCGACAGCAACAGCCTCAGGGCCACCGCAGGCCACCTCGGTAAGCATGTTTTCCAAAACACGTAGCTAGCATTGGATTGTTGACAAGGCTAACTTAACTAAACTAGTTAACGGTAGCTAGCCAGTAGAGATTTGCTACTACCTTGACAACAATCCAATGCTAGCTACGTGTTTTGGAAAACATACTTACCGAGGTGGCCTGCGGTGGCCCTGAGGCTGTTGCTCTTGAATAAGTTTGTACAGCAACCGGGACGGTTCTGCCGATGTTCTCGGCTAACGCTGATTCGTTGGACATTTCGCAGTGTGACCATGGTGGCGGGGATAGGCTCTTAGCAAACGTGACAGACCAGTCAAAGTGAGCCCCCCCCCTCGTGGCTGGCTATAGTGGTTACAGGTCATAAGTTCGGCACCATTCATAAAAGTGACACTAAAAACTCAAAGTACTCTTCAAATACAGTTTCTCCAACTGTGTTTATTATTTTAGGTAGTTATTATCACGTTTATCCAAGTTCAAGTGTCCATATCCCCGGATGAGAAGATTTTTATTCGTTATTTGACAATATAAACATACACTGACTTCCTCAAGCTTTTATTTTGTTACTTCCAGTTACCGGCATTTCATTTGCATATTAGCTAAATATTTTGTTTCACCCGAAACATTTAGATTTAACATTTAGATTTAGATTTAACATTTAGATTTAGATTTAACATTTAGATTTAACATTTAGATTTAGATTTAACATTTAGATTTAGATTTAACATTTAGATTTAACATTTAGATTTAGATTTAACATTTTGATTTAACATTTAGATTTAGATTTAACATTTAGATTTAGATTTAACATTTAGATTTAGATTTAGATTTAACATTTAGATTTAGATTTAACATTTAGATTTAGATTTAATATTTAGATTTAGATTTAATATTTAGATTTAACATTTAAATTTAGATTTAGATTTAATATTTAGATTTAACATTTAGATTTAGATTTAGATTTAACATTTAGATTTAGATTTAACATTTAGATTTAGCATTTAGATTCAGATTTAGATTTAACATTTAGATTTAGATTTAGATTTAACATTTAGATTTAGATTTAATATTTAGATTTAACATTTAGATTTAGATTTAGCATTTAGATTTAACATTTAACATTTACAGTAGGTGTAACATTTAATATTTGGATTTAACTATTTAACATATTTCCAAGTTGACAAATATTGTTGTAAATGTGCAAGAAAGTGACCCTCAAAATTCCAGACCAGTTTTTTAACATTATTTAAAGCTAAATGTGACAAAATGTTGCTGTTATTTTCAGCGTGAGCCGCTTTACAAACGGCGCCCCATACACTGGCACCCTGATGCGGAGTGGGACTTTTTCCGGTGGGACGGTAGTGTTTCGAGGCTGCCTGGCGTGCGGCCGCTGCCCGGTGGCCGCTGCCTGCCGGCAGACCTGCGGGTCGCGTCAGTGTCCACTCTCTCTGTGAAAGTAGAGATGAGTAGCGCAGCGTCCGTGGTCTCAGCTTCAGTTTACAAGACGCGCTCCAAAGATTAAGTGTGACGATATTAATGTAGCGATATTCACAGATGATAATAATGGCAGACTGGTCAGAGACCAATACATTCATGATTTCATTTTCTTGTTGCTTATCCTTCTCTAATAAAGGACAGTTTGTGTTACTCCTTAATATGTAGGCCTAGGCCTAATGTTTTTAATTATAGCTTAAGGTTGCATAACCTTCTCAATTAGTCTCACATCCCTGGACCAATAACGTGGCCTATATACAGTACGTATGTAGTGTAGTTTACATTCATCACACCGGGAACACCACAATGCTTCTTAATCTTTTTATTTTGGTGCGGTCACTTGTCAGAAGAATAAACCATGAATATTGTTTTACATATGCTCACAGCGTGTATTGAAGTTATTTACTTCTTTTTCTAGTTGTTGTCCCTTTCTGATTGTTCTGTATTCATTAATTGTACAAAGAATTAGATATAGCTTATAGAGATTTGTGCATATGCTTGTAAAACATGTCCTCGCGTTGTGTATAAGGGCTTGAAATTAAGCCTAGTCATAGGGTCCATTTCCTGAGGAACATTAATTCCCTCTGCTCACTTTTAAGGCAAATGCTAAATAATAATACATTTTATTTATATAGTGCTTTACATGGTAGGCTAGTCAAAGACACTTTACAGTAAAACCAGCACATTTATCACATAAAAACAGAAACATGAAACTAGCATATTTAAAGCAATTAAAACACAGTGTAGCCTACAACTTTGTAAAAATGTGGAGTGACTATAGGCTAAGTAGATATTTTTACATCCATACACATTAAGTCGGTCCGCTATGTTGGTTTTTTTCTCCCCGTTTGACCCGTATTTCCCGTTTTGCATATTCTTCCCCTCCTTGTTACTTTCCGTTAGAAGCTGCTGCTCATTGGGTGAAACATATGGCGCATGCGTCTTCTCCATCTCTGCATCAGTAAATCTGTGATCGATACCGTGGTCTATGTGAGAAAGCCGTGAACGTGCACTTATCCCAGCTATCTACACCTGGCTTGACATAGCTTCACCTGTTCATCCTGGCTCGGCAAACGTGCAACCGATTAAGCCGCGATGAGCGGATCAGACTAAGTCAAGCTGCGCTTTTTCACTTATCCTAGATATCTTTATTCTACTTTCGTGCAACAGGCCCCGGAAATTACAACAGGAGAAAATACAGCCATTAGCATTGTTGTCAGAAAAGATAGCGTTTCAACTTAGTTTCCTGATCTGATGACGCATTGGGGGTCATTTTTGGATTTATTACAGTAGGCCTAAATATATTACACATTGGACCTTTAAGTAAAAGTATGTTAGTATCATCAGGAAAAATTTAGTTAGAGTATTAAAAGTAAAAGTACTCAATGCAGAAAAAATCATGACATTTTAGAAATTGGAAACGATCAAAAACGTTGATCAAAAACTGTCAATCCACCAAGTGTTTAATTGGCAAATCGTTCCAGCTGGACATGTAGGCCTATATATTGTTGGAAAGTTTAATTAATAAAAAACATTGTATTTTATAAACTACATGTGTTTTGTGTGCAAACATCTTAATTTGTAAAGTAACTAGTAACTAAAGCTGTCAGATTAATGTAGTGGAGTTAAAAGTACAATATTTCTCTCTGAAACATAGGGGAGTAGAAGTAGAAAGTGGAATGAAAAGAAAAGACATGTAAAGTAGGAGGATGATGGTTAGGCTTGTTTGGCTTAAGTTACACACATATTTAAGACATAGTCTGAAAAAGCTAAATATTCTTATTTACTAGATACTACAGATAATACCAAAGATATCATGCATCTATAGTTACACTGTGTGCCACCAGATTCAATAAAGATGCATTATCTTTTTTGGTACTTAGTGTTTATGTGACAAACAAACTTGGCTAACAGTGGTTTAAGGCCAACACAGGTTGAGACAACCTGATGTGTTCAGTCCATTCACGTGAGATTTCCATGTTTTTGATGAGACAATAAAGATCTGCTGATGTAACTCCCATCTGTTTTGATGCAATGTCACAGGGACATAGAAATATTGAGTAAACATGATGATTAAGCCTCAGAGTCATTAGTCCACTACATCTCTATCCCCAGGACATCAATCTGTTGTTCATGTCATGCACTGGGACCAGCAGTCCTCACGCAGACCAAACATGCAACTGTGTGCAAACTCCCTATACACTAAGAGAAGGCCGCTAACATTAGATTCTGGATGACAAAGACCCAGAAAAACCAATGGCCATATTTCCTGGATTAACTTTAAAGATGAAATAATAAATAATAAAATCACATCAGAAAAATACAGAAATAGCTAATTAGCCAAACAAAATCAATCACCACAATTACTGGATTCAGTGAAGGCAAAAATAAATGTGAGCATTTCAGAAAGTTCAGCTTTGTTTAACTTTGAGCCACAAATTTGTCACTGACCAACTGCCAAACTTTGTGACAGTGCTGACCTTTGAGCAGACTGAGAGAGCCAAGAGTCCATAATGGAGGAAGCTATTATATAAGCGGTATGGCGCCTTCATTGTGCTGAAGTATAAACTGGTAAATAAGTAATAAATAAGTAAATAAATAATTATTTCCCTGAGGGGATCAATATTCTGATTTTAAAGCCGAAGCAAGGACAGGACAGGCTTTATTGATGTAGCTCCTTTTAAAACACAGAAGCAATTTAGAGTGCTTTACCAAAGGTAAGACAATAAATACACTGAATACTTTGACCGGTGACGCCATTCTCTGATCCTGATCCCTGATCTAACTTACCTTTAATCTGCCTTTAAATCCAACTCTTACCCAAGCCATGAGCAGATACCATGTGGCTTGCTTGACCCGGCCTTAAATGTACATTGTATCTGCTTAGGCTAACCTACAGTGGCTTCACCCACTGGCTTGATGCTGCTTCATCTGAATGCCATGGCTTGCTCAGTTGTCCAGCTGCCAGCGCTACTTACACTAGTTTTACAATTAACCACAAAATAGTAACCCTTTATCATAACATTTTCTAAGCATGAATCATGTCTTTGACCTAACGATATAGTCGTGGGCACATTGTTCAGTAATTTAAAGATTGCAATGTAGCCTCCATGCAGCATGTTGACTGTGAAGGACACATGGATTTTCCTTCTGCTCTGTTTCTTTGGCATTATTGCTATAATCTGAATGAAAATGGTATCTATTCTGTGCATCCACCCTCCCTAAAGTATTAGCCTGTTATTATCTTTGTCAAGTTTTTTGTGATTTATACACCACTTCAGATTGCTGTTTATGCACAGTGCTGACTGACTTACTGCATATACGAGACATATATCAATATTTGACAGTATAAAAACTATACCATATCAGTTGATATCATTCATTTTTGGTTAAAAGCTGATTTAAAAAAAAATAACTGAACTAAAATAGCTGGAGTATCAGGATTAATCCTTTTGAGATTAATTAATTTGATTTTCAAGATAGTACATTTGTTTCTGTATCTTCTCAGACATCAAAACAAAAATTATACAATTATATGAATACTACTGTTACTAATAATATTAGTAATCAATATAACAATAATAAAAGGTGACATATGACTTTAAATGGACAAGAATAAGGTTATTTCCATTGTTTCGTAGGCCGGATAATTAATCCCTGGAGCTCTAATTATTTCTGTTTCTGTTTGCTGATTGCAGTGTCACAATGCTCAACAAAGAATAAAAGCAGTTACATTGTTTGCTGGACAAGTTGTCGATTATGCTAACCGTTGTGTTTCATCTTTTCAATACTGCTTTTTGAATTTATAGCCATATGGGGCTGTCATAGACAAGACAGGGATTACTATCTAATGACATTTTTTATTTTTTAACAAATAGGTAAACAATGATCAATGCCACCACTTTAAGTTCATTTTCCTTATCAGGATTAAATGACACAACAACAAAGCACAAAGCTACTCTTTTCTTTCTCACCTTATCATGTTACAGTGTGATATTGCTTATAAATGGTGCTATTATTGTTCTTATCGCACTGGATGAAAAACTTCATGAACCCATGTACATCTTTCTAGGTAATTTGTGCATTAATAGTCTTTATGGGACAGCTGCCTTTTATCCCAAATTCCTTTTTGATCTATTGTCTAACACTCATGTCATATCTTATACTGGTTGCCTATTGCAGATCTTTGTTATATATTCCTATGCATCAACTGAATTTTCTATTCTTGCCCTGATGGCCTATGACCGATACGTGGCTATATGTCGACCACTGGAGTATCACTCTGTTATGACTAAACATAGGGCTGTTTTGTTAGTGTGTTTCTCCAGAATTGTACCTTTGTTCTGTCAGACTATAGTAATGATAATGACATCCAAAGTGAAACTTTGTGGCTCCCACATAGAAAAACTTTATTGTGACAACTGGTCCATCCTTAAACTTTCTTGCAATTCAATAACAACAAATAATATTGTTGGGTTTATTTTAATATTTTTCTATTTTGGGCATGACCTTTTCATTGTGTGTTCATATGTGCTGTTGGTAAAATCTGCTTTAAAGTCAAGCGAGGGCAGGAGGAAGTTTGTGCAGACGTGTGTGCCACATTTACTATGTTTGCTTATTGTCACGGTTGCTCTGCTTTTTGACCTCATGTACGCTAGATATGGATCAAGCTCTGTATCACAGAATGTAAAGAACTTCATGGCCATACAATTTCTTATGATTCCACCTATTCTCAACCCTATGATTTATGGACTTAAACTGACTCAAGTTCGCAACAGTTTTTTAAGAAGTTTAAGAGGTTTAACAGGTTTAAGGATTAGGCTGAACATGTGTTTTAAACTTTCTTTCCCATAAACAGGATTTTTTTGATGATCAGGTTCCCACAATATAATATGGGAAAGTGATGGTCAGACATGTGGCCTGTCCTGTCATTCAAAGCCCAAGAATATATCTAACTATAAAACATGCTGTGCATCGGAGTGTAAATGTGTGTGAATGTTTATCTGATGAGCAGGTGGCACCTTGTGCGGCAGCCTCGGCCACAATGTGTGAATGTGTGTGAACGGTGAACGTTCCTGTACTATGTAAAAGCGCTTTGAGTCGTCCTTAGAAAAGCGCTATGTAAGAACAGACCATTTACAGTTACATTGACTGTCTCAGAGAGGTGATAATTAAACTTCTTAATCTTTCTGGATGCTGTATTTTGTGCTGCTTTTTGATTTTTATTATAGAAAGGTGTTTTTAATATCTATTCACCCTCATTCATTTGTATACGTAGTAATAAACAATTCATAAATTTTTTTTGTATTTTTAAAGTTATCATATTTAACCAAAAATACCAGTGTGCACATCTGAGGTTGTTTTATTTTTAGTCTAACTAGTCATTTTATACATAAATTAAATATTAAAAAACAAAAATTGTGGCACAAAATAAACAGTAGCTACTTTTTGTTTGATTAGCTGCTACCAGTTTCCTCACATACCTACTACTAATAATTGTAAAGTAGACAATTCTGCATAGATTTTGCAGAGCTGATAGAGAGGTGATTAGAGAGGTCCACACCTTCTAGAACAGCATTGGCCTACTTGTGAAAAATAATGATAATAAAGGTATAATAAAAGATTTAACAGCTGTGACCTCTTTTTTTTTCTTTTTCCCTGTCAATAAGAATATAAAACAAATCATTTTTCACAGTAAAAACGTAGTCAGTTTGATACATTTTTAATGAGCAAACTAAATAAAATAGAGCTGAGATGTGTCATCCTTGAATTCAGTGTCCAATTCTGGCACCTGATATGATTTAGTTTTAGTCTTTGTAAAAGGTATATTAGACACAAATAACACTTATTTTAACTTGTCCGTTGGTGTAAGAAGTCCATTATTTTTCTTTATTTTCTTAATATATATACATATGTTTTCCTGCTAAAGATTTCCCACCGTGGTCAGAAAACATAGGCACTATGACTTTAGAGTGGCTACTCGCTCCGAAGCTAATCGCTGTCACTTTCTCACTTCTCCCTTGCTTTATCACCCACACACCCACACCCACGCACACACACCCTCGCACACACAAACACACACACACACACAAGCGCAAAAGTATAAACTTAAAGCCCATGTTGCAAGTTAACCACCACTGTTGATTATTGGGTACAAAAAACACTCAAGATATGTATATCATTTTTAAAAATGTCTCCAAATAGTGTTAAAAGTCATTTTTGGTGTTCGCGGGTTTATGAAGTGAATTCGGCGATGACGTCAGACTGGGAAGCGAAGTCTCAGCCTGGCACTAGAACTACGGTGACTGACTGGGAGGAGGAAGAGGAGGAAAGGCCAGCAGCCGAATAATTACGAACCTACCAGACGTGAGAGGGCAAATGAGGAATTGTCAAGATTGTGGGGAAGTCTTCTTCATTTATCTCCTTTATTTTAGCAGCAGTACATACAATGACTTTACTTTTTACTGTCAGTGAATAGCACCGAGTGAACGTCAACGTATTCTTTCAATCTAGTGACAGTGATCATGTCGTTAGTTCAGATAAGTACTGGTACAGTTATCTAGATATAGTAATAGAAGGCATCCCCGAGTGTTATTTCTAAGTGTTTACCTCTTCCTCCGGTGAAAACGTGTCGCTGTTTGGCCGGTGCTTGTGTGTGTGGCGGCGAAGCTACGGTGGAGTGCGGGTTCTGTAGGCGAGCGAGCCGGTCGGGGAGCGAGCTTGCGGTCGGGGAGCGAGCCGGTTGGGGAGTGAGCCCCTCCGGTCGGGGAGCGAGCCGGTCGGGGAGCGAGCCCCTCCGGTCGGGGAGCGCGCCGATCGGGGAGCGCGCCGATCGGGGAGTGATCCGCCGGTCGGGGAGCGAGCCCCGCTATCAGCTGATCTGAAGATGTCTAAATCCGTTTGTGACATTTCAGGCAGGATCATGGTCCTCCCCAACCAGCAGCACCAGGATTGTAATTGTTTATATTTCAAACATCACTGCAGGTTGATTGTGGGCGACAACGCGGTCGTGTTAGCTTACCGAAACTCTACTGCCGAAGTTGCAGGCTGGCTACGCGACGTTAGCTATATCCGCTAGCATCCGTACAGGCTAACTATAGCCAGTTAGCTTTGTGTGTAACGTAACAAACCCCCCCCATCTCGTAGGAGCGAAGCTTACTATTTTGTTCAATACAATTATGGTACAAAAGGTGCACTAATGCCACATGTATGATGTTGACAACATGGACGCATATATAGGCAACACCAAAGGCAGTCGTAATATTTACCTAGCAGGCTAGGCTAACGCTGTTGTGCTAACGTCCGGCGGCGTAGCGTTAGCTAGCAGTCTAAACTTGTGAAAAGCCGAACAACACCCCCGTCTAAGCTGTGTTTCACTTTCTCTCCAATATTATTATAAATATAATAAAGTCACATGGACTTGATCGAGACCATAGACTGTTAATATTAAAGACCAGAAGCCACATTAGGCCAGACCAGTGGTAAATACAATGCAGGCTGCTCTGTTATCTCCCTAATGTGACGTCATGCAATGCATTGTGGGGGGAAAATGAAACACTGTAAAATTGTGCCCATTTTTTGATATATATTCAGTTTTGCGATATCCAATACCATCAAAAACAATGGATAACAGTTCAAATATGTACTACCAACAAGCAAATTGCACAAATTCGTTGCAACATTAAACCTGCAACATGGACTTTAAGGCCACTTACGTTATTTGCACTACAAAGAGTGTATATATTTTTTATTTAATTTTGCTATAGTGCTTAACAAACATTGTTTAATTTTGCCCAGTTGTGGCCTGTTGAGGGGCAATAAATATCAAAAGTTCCAAAACATCTATTGTGTTATTTGTATCAATCCACTAGACATAACATCTACAGACATGGCATTTGATTGGAGGCTAGTCTCACTTTGTCCCACAGCAACATTAAAAGAGTTTAGATATGTGTACAGTTTCGGTTAATAATGTATTGTATTAAGAGTCCATTTAATCATAATATTCAGATTTTTCATGCACATGTATTTTATATTCCGTTAAAGAGGGGTGGAGGTGGGGCCACATTTGAGCATTTAAAAATGTACTTGAAAGTAACAAATTAGTTACTTTCTGAAGTAACTAGTTACTTTTATAATTTACAACTAAGAATCTAATTTAGTTATTTTTGGTGGTGCCTTTCTCAAGAGCACCTGGAAGTGCCCAGGAGGTGAAGGGGCATCTCTCCAGCTACTAATCTACACTCCATATGGGGACTTGAACCAGCAACCCGCCAGTTCCCAACCAAACTCCCTATGTAATGAACTACTGCCACCCAACTAAGTTTTATGTTAATTTTTGCAATCAATAGGGCATTTAACACCCCAAAAGAAAGACAGGGATGAAATCATAATTATACCATAGAATATAAATAATATAGAATATAAAGGCTTTCAACTTCTCTAAAGAACGCACAATCAGTTCATCAGAGAAGTAAGAAGAAATGTAAAGTGGATTTTTCATTTTAGAGTTAAGATCCCAGTTTGATCCCTTTCTGGCGGAACAAATTCAAACATGCAGTATGGTTAGAGGGTTAAAGCTAGTAGTTCACACTACTAATTAAAGCTAGTGGATCACACTACATGTTAAGTGTAACTGCTTCACATTGTCAGTTTACAAACATGAACAGATCATTGAGTTAATGTGTGAAAAGAAAACGTGATGATTAATTAATTTCAGACCTATCTCAGGTTGATCTGTAACATATATCTTTAGATTTGTTAGCCAGCATGGTAAAGTAGGCTACTGAAATGTTTTCTGGCTTGTGTGTTGTTGTCTCTGTTGATTTGCTGTATATGCATTGTGGGGAAGTTTCCAAATTCTTCAGAGGTGAAATAATGTGGTGAGATAAACCATGCAACCTCCTTTTAATATAGTCTATGGTAGGAAACTACATCATAAGAAATTAGTATTTACACAACTAATGTTTAAGTAAAAATATTAAGATGCACATTGGGTGATTAATAACATACCATATTAAAATGTTTGTTACCATCATAATCCTCCAGAGTAGAAAAACTATCACGACATATGCAGACAACATAAAATACTGTGATCTCCTCCCATTACCTACACCTGTGGTGTGTCCATACCAAGAGCAGAATGCAGAACACATCTGAAAGGTTTTGACCACTAGTTCAGTAAGTATAGTAAAACTACTGTAGGTATAACTAAAATAATATGACATTATGTGACAATGCCTACTTAAGCTTTTTAACAACTGCTTCATTTTCTTTTTGACAGATACTGCAGTCTGTCACCCTAACCCTAACCCTAACCCTATCAGATCTGATTTCTCAAGACAGGAATGAGAATTTGTCCAACAAAAAACTAACTGTTGCTAATTTACTGTAAGTGGAATGGACAACAGTACTTTTCCTTTTTACTTTAACCTCACCCTGTTTGTGAACATTGGACACTACCGCTATCCAGTCTTTGTTGTTTTTCTCCTGCTCTACAGCTTCATTGTCTCTGCTAATCTTATTTTAACTCTGGTGATATGTCGAGAGAGAACACTACATGGGCCCATGTATATATTTATTGCATGTTTATCTGTCAGCTCTTTGTATGGTTCTACTGGTTTCTTCCCCAGATTCCTCATAGACCTTTTGTCTGATTCTCACATGATCTCTCGTCCTGCTTGTTTCACTCAGATCTATGTTATTTACACATATACTTCCTATGAATTGACCATTCTTGGCATTATGGCACATGATAGATATGTTGCTGTATGTCATCCTTTACACTATCACAGAAAGATGAATTCTAAAACAATGATTATGTTGGCAATATTGGCTTGGATCCTTCCAGTCCCAGTTATTAATACATACATTTATTTGTCTTCCAGGCTTCCTTTATGTGGTAATGCGATACACAAAGTGTTTTGCGCCAACTGGAATATTGTAAAATTATCATGTGTTAGCACTGTTGTCAACAACATTGTGGGTATGTTTTTTGCCATAGCTATATATTGTCTTTCCCTATTTTATGTCCCGTACACCTATTCGCGAATTGTGGTTGTTTGCTGGAAAAGCTCAGCAGATTTCAAAGGGAGAGTATTAAATAAGTGTCTGCCACATATTGTTTCATTTGTAATCTATTGTATCATAGGATTTTCTGATATTATCTTGAGCAGGTATATCCTGGAAGCTATAAATCCATTTGTGGCTATTATTTTGTCACTTGAGTTTGTTATTATCCCTCCAGTTGTAAATCCTCTTGTGTATGGCCTTAAATTACCAGAAATTAGAAGACACATTTTAAAGTTGTTGCAATGGTACAAAATAATCTCTAAAAAATGATCAGATAAAACCCACCACAGCGTATTGTGTGTCTATGCTTATGGGAACACATTATTCTACAAAAGCTAAACATAGTGTGTTAATGGTATAAAAAAAAAAATTGACATTTTAATTAACTTAAAGCAGAAGGATAATACAGTGTGTGTGTGTGTGTGTGAATGTGATTACTGACTCACAAGATGTCATTTGCTCCCCATATAATTAGACTGTGAGAATGTTATGGACGCATGTTTAATGTTTTCAAGATATTTAATGCAAAATACAGAAAATGTAGTAGCCTATGTGTTGTGGACATGCCATATATTACTGTATATTACTTCATTGGATAACATGACAATATAATAAAATGAGCATGCCAATTACATTTTTGTCATGTAAAAATGTTGAAAATCATTAGTCGATGTAAACATGTTAATAACAGCTGGGCAACTAAAGAAAGATATTGGTTATGCTAAAATAAACTATGAATAAATAAATATTTCTCTTTTTTAACAATATATTTATTGTTTTGCACATAGAAACTGAAGTGGATAATTGTTAAATTCGCTTGCTCTGACACTGACACCTTTTTAAACAATGTAGCTTTTTTGTCAAAATTTTGACAATTGTCATTTATGTGTCTCACGGGTTATTCACAATTTGGACTTATATGCATCTCATTTGAACTTCTGTCAGGGCCAAAGAAGCCAGGAAAAACATTATGCAGACATGTGTGCCCCATTTAGTCTCTTTAGTTACATTCATGGCTTTAATAGTTTTTGATTTGATGTATATGCGATTTGGCTCCATACATTAACCTCAAAGCCTTCAAAACGTCATCGCTTTAGAATTTCTGCTTATTCCTCCTATTATGAATCCTCTAATATATGGATACAAACTGACCAAAATACGAAACAGAATTGTAGGTCTAGTTTACATTAAAAGAAAATGACCTCTATAATTGTATTCTCTAATTCAATTTAATGTGCTCAAGAAAAATGCAATGTTTTTGCATTACAATATGTCATGATCTCTAGGTTTTTCTGAAAGTCTCTGCAGACTGTCCCAATCTGGAGCTTTCTTCTCATACTCCCTTATCCTGAAAGGACAGATATTTCATTTATTACCACATGGAACTGCATTGTACACTTAATGTGAGTTGAAATTAAATACTTGAGTTTAACGCTGCATACAATTGCACTCGGCACCTCACACAATTTGGATATAATTATTTTTTAATTTTTGCAGTACAAAGCCCACAAAAAAAGAAAGAAAAAAAGCATATTCTGATGCTGGATATTTAGACATTTAAAGAAATGTTATCTTTCCTTTGAGTTTAAATTCCCAGGTATTTTTTTGTTGTCGCCAAAGCTGTTACAGATATATCTAACTATATCTCCTCTGGATAGCTCAATGGTTAATGTCACTGACTTTGGTACAGATGATCGGTGGTTCAATTCTTGGTCAGGGGGCGGTGGTTAACATATATATATATATACATATATATATATATATATATATATATATATCCCCCTGGATAGCTCAGTAGTTTTGGGAGAGTGGTTTCAGAGGTCTCTGTCCAGAAGAGTGCAGTCCTAGGAACAGCTAAGATACTCGGCTCCTCTGGTGGAGCTTGAGGATGACACATGCCAGGGGTAGAAGGGGTGTATTCTTTTTGTATATATTCAATCTTACTGTGTAGAAAATTAACAAAGTGTAATTCTGAGTCAGAGTGAGTTAATTCATTGTTGTCATTTTACTTTAAACAAACAAATAAATTGTTATTAGTAATGCAATAATTTATTTTAACAGACACACTTGCACACTTTACAGCATTTTAGATATTATAGTATTTGTTAAGAATTACCAAATAACTTGTTTGTGAAAAGACAGTAAACATAATTTGGATGGCTTTTATAAAGTTGTAACTGATGTTTATAATACCTTGTAAATGGTTAATAAATGTAAAGAATGTATAGATCAGTGCACAAATAATCATAACGATCATCCCTTTTATCACCAAAAAAAAAGACCAAAATTGACCAAAAGATTGGCCAAATGAATGTTACTTGATGCTTTATAAACCACTTATTAATCATGAACTAATTATTTTAAGCATTAGTTGCAACTTTCAAATAGTTATAATAATTGAGTAGATAATAATTGAGAAATAACTTTTAGATCCACATGAAATTGGCTCCCTATCCATAGAGGTCTTATCCAGAGCATGATCCAGACTTTCTGCAGTTCATGGCAACTCAAATGTCATGTCTCATGAGACTCATTTGCTGTTGGCGCCTGACTCCCTTTTCCCCTGCTGGGGCCTGGCTCCTTGGACCAGTAAGCAGCCCAGCAGAGCCCCAGCTGCAGCCCCAACAGCTGACCTGGTACTCATCCCCGTAGCCAGCCTGGAGGAGGCAGCAAGAGCCCCAGCTGCAGCTCCCAGCGCAGCTCCTCCAGCCCTCAGCCACGACGGAGTCCAGTTGGCCTCAAGTTGCCACACTTGGTTGGCGGTCACTCTCTATGGACCCATTAAGAATCACTGTATTACATATGTAGCTAGGCAACCATTAAAACATTCAACAATATCAAGTGAACAGTATCTTACAGCTGATTAAAATATGAACTTGTGTATGGAGTGAGTTGTCTGATTGTATTCTCTCAACCTATTATCTTATGATCTCAAGAAGAATGTGTCTCCAAAACTTTGGACCTGACCCAATGCATGCAATTAATTCATAAAAGAAAAAATAGACCTGACCAAAAAGGACAGACAGGCCCTGATTGTGAAAATAGTATCAACTGCAGGCCTCTAGTTCATAACAAAATACTTCAAGAACTACTGAATAATTCCCAGTGAAATATGCTGTGAATGTTTTAAGCAGGTACTTCATGATCTGAATTTTCTTTTTTTTTTAAATACCTTCAGGCTCCCCATCTTTGTGATGTGCAAAGGCAAGAAATGCTCCTAAACACCCATCTTATCAATATGGTGTTAGAGGTCAAGATTAGACAATCTTCACAAACTAACTTCTCCAGTTGACATCAAAGCTGTAGTATGTGGAAAGCTAAAACAAAATATGACAGAAAGTGAAGTACAGTGAGATCTTCTCCTGCAGTTCTACCATCAGGCGATCACAGACCTTTTCATACAGTAACCTGTATTCATCTCATCCCAATGCCAATAAATACCAGACATTACTGTCCTGTTTTCTTTTCTTTGTTGCCCTTGGAAATTACATACCCTGATTAAAAGCTCTAGCTACATAAATATGACCTTGAATAAGCATGATTCAGTTGGCAGAAGGCTAAACTACTGGCTCGTCTGCTGTATTTATGTTTCCTCTGAAACCACATCCGGCATCTCCTGGTTCGGATGGCAGCAGTAGGCGGTGCCGCAGCTCGGCGTCTGGTCGTAGAAGCAGGCTAATGCTGCCATCCCAAGGCAAATGACCGCTAGGCTAAAAGGCTCACCCTAGCAGACCAACTCTCCAGTGTTTTCACAGCAAATGTTTGCTCCTTGGACAATAAACTGGATTACATTCCTTCTTCTATGTACTGCATAGATGGATGACAATAAATTCTCTCTTATCTAATAGTTAAGCTTTGAATTAACTGCAGACCTGAGCCTTTGGTTACAGTTAGCAGAACCTTTACCAAAGGACAGTGTGCAAGCACAACTGCATTTGTCAAACAGCCAATAGGAACGGAACGCTCTCTCTCTCTCCTAAATGACTGGCGGGAGTCTTCCGTCACAGGCTATAGGTTTTCTAAAGCCTGAAAACAGCCAAGGAGGAAGTCTAGGAGTCTAGTTTTCTCTCGAACCACTTGAATTATGATATCCTAAAATGTTTTTATGGACATTTGCACAACATCACCAAAAATAAACTGCTTACCACAGCTTTGTGACATAACCATAAAGATATTTTAATTTAATTCAATTCAATTTTATGTTTAGTATCAAATCATAACAAAAGTTATCTCAAGAAACTTTATAGTTAGAGTAGGTCTAGACCACAATCTATAATTTATGAAGTCCCAACAATTCTAGTAATTCCCCCAAGAGCAAGCATAGTGTGAAAACTAAAACTCCCTTTTAGGAAGAAACCTCGGCCAGACCCAGGTCACGTCACAGAGGTCACGTGCAATGCACTCCTCCAATAATACAGTTTTCTACCAAGATTTAATGTATGCCTTTCAGCTTATTACTTATTTTGCAAACATGTTGAAAACAGCCATTTTCACTCACCTTTTCACATAGCATGATGTCATTGTCCAACACAACTGTCTTTTTCTGTTCTGTCTCTGTAAGTTAAAGAGGTAAGTGAGTGACATTTAATTAAAGGTTCCATGGCATGAAAATTTCACTTTATGAGTTTTTTAACATTTAATATGAGTTCCCCCAGCCTGCCTATGGCCCCCCAGTAGGTGTAAACCGAGCCCTGGGTATCCTGCTCTGCCTTTGAGAAAATGAAAGCTCAGATTACATTAGATTACAAAGCTCACATTAGGGACCACTAAGGTCTATTTAAAATAGACTTCAGGTATGGTATTAGGGACCACTAAGGTCTATATAAAAGAGACTTCAGATACAGTATTAGGGACCACTAAGGTCTATATAAAAAAGACTTCAGATACAGTATTAGGGACCACCTATATAAAAGCATTCAAAGAGCACCATGTGATGGGACCATTAAAAAACTACATCAGAGATCATCCCACCGGATCTGTGCTGTTGATTAGGTTATACTCACTGGGTTTAGCAGTGTTTCCATGGTGGGTCACTGGCACCATGAACGTCCATTTTTGTTCTTTACCCAGCACCTCCAATGACTTGAGGTCCATCATTGTTTCCCTGTGGTGGTTACCTTTGTTAAAGAGCACCTTTTTTATTTCATTTGTTCTATCAGTTTCTTTTTTTGGATAGTGCATCTTCATCCCTTCAATTGTGGCCTTCAACACCTTCTTTGTATGTTCATTTTCTCTCTTCAGCTGTTCAATTGTCTCTTTGAGCTCATTTAATTCTCTTTTGTGATTCCCCATCATTTGATCCAGCTCTTTGTCTTTCTTCTTACACTTTTCCTCAAAGGCTGCTGCCTTTTTCTCTTGTTCCATCACTCTTTCCTTCAGAATGTCCTTTTCTACTTCGCTGCTTTGCTTTGTAGCTGCAATCACGTCATCTTTTTTAGCACATCTTTCACTTAGGCTTGTTATCATTCTGTCTTTCCCTATAATGACTTGTTTGAGCAGGTTGTTCTCCCTCTCAACTTCCACTAATCTTCTGCCAATCTCTTCTTCAGTGTCTGTATTTCCTTTCTCGTCTGACTCCTTCTCCCTTGCTGCTTTCAGAGCTTCAATCTGCTCATCCTTCTCTTTAGCTGTTTTAATCATGTCCTCCAATATCTTCTCCTGCTCCTCGATTGCTTGCCGCAGCAGATCGTTTTCCCTCCTTGCCTTCTTGAGCTGTCTCGATTTCTTTTGGTAAATTTGATCCAGCCTCCTGTTGCTTTCTTGGAGTTTTATAAAACTACGCAACAATTGCCCATTGTCATTCCCCACCTCTGTTTCCTCAATCTTTGACAGCAGTTCTCTAACCTGAATGTCTCCGACCTTGTTCAAGTTATCAAAAACATGATATCTATTCCCACATGTGTCCACCAACCACTGAAGGGCAGGCCATCTCTCAATGTGCTCTTCAATGGGAGTGACTCCCAGTTTGTCTCCCCAGGTGAACAGCACGATGACTCGAGCGCACCCCCAAGCTCCAAGCAAGTTCAAGTGTTCCTCCGCCTTTAACCGGTCCGTTTCAGTGAAAGTCTCATCGCAGCGTACGACCACCAGGACAGCATGGGGAATGGTGGCGCACAGAGATGCACTGTGGGTAATCTGCTGTTGTACCTCCTGTGGAGTGTCCTCTGAGCAGTATCTCCCATGCCAGCCAGGAGCCTCAACTACAGTGACTTGCTTTTTGTGAACGTCACCCCGTCTCTCAATGCACTCTGATGATGGATAACCAGCAGGAAATACTTCCTCTCCAAGAATGGTGTTTCCAGTCGAGCTCTTCCCAACCTGCTTTGGTCCCACGATGAAAACTCGGAGCATTGAGATTGGAGGAGACTCTTCTGGATTAAAAAACAAATGGAGGATTAAGGCAAGAATATTATCATTAAGGACTCTCATGTTTGGATGCACTTTAAAAAATGACAATGACAAAGGGATCATTTAGGACAAGGTGAGGGTACCCAAACTCTTTCAAAAAGGGAAAGCTTTGTTTTAGGAAACTTTAGTAATATTTGATATTACTCGATGGAACCATAACATTGTTGAGTTTGAATGTAGAAATCAACTGTTGAGTTACCATGTGGGAAAGCCTTTTCATTCCCTATTAAGCCCTATTGTACCAAATATGGTTGCAGTTCCACCAGAGTTCCACTGGGGGTGATTGCAGTCCAGTGCAAAATGAATGGAACTCTGTGGAGCTAGACGACTGAATTTGTCTCTTTCTCTTTTGGCTTTTTAAAACAAAAAATACACTTTAAAACAATCTAAAACTCAGCAGGGTGTATTGTCCTAGCCTCCCCTTTCAAATGCTACATTATAATTACTAGACAAAAAATTATATCCTAAGAAAAGGGGATTTTGAGGGGTATAGCTCCATAGAGTCTCATTCATTCTGCACTCGCATGTAAACACCCCAAGTGTAACTTTGGTGGAACTGCAACTAGTTCAAAAGCCAGAAGTATCGAGAGAGTGAAAAGTGAGAAATTCTTTGCTGAAACCTACAATAATTACGTTTTTTAGCCACTTGGGGGCAGCAAAAAAAAGCTGTCTGACACACTTCACATATGATGTATGTATGTAAATATCATGTATGTATAAGTTTATGTGGAGAACTTGCCTACAGTCACCCATTTACACATCCAACAGATACAAAGCAATATGAGCATTTATTTGTATGTCAATATTCACTCTCTTTTGGCTCAGGTTTTGGTCTCCACCACTACAGAGACAAACATCTAGCTCTTTAGCTGTCTTAATTTTCTTTCATCTACTTGTTTTGTTGAAAGCATTTGCCTGCTGTGAAAAAGGCTACACTGATGAAAGTGAAGTAAAACATAAAATTTGCAGCTAAAAACAAAAGAATGAGCTGAAAAAAATAAAATAAACTGTGTACAGCTTAGTGGAAGTGCATGTGATAATACTGTGTAGGTTCATCACTACGAGAGACCCCTTTCACATTACACGCGGTCAACATATTGATTGATGAAGTGATTCTTACCCAATAGAGATCTGAGTGTGCTTCTGGTCCTCTGCACATTCATTTGCCTCAGAATCGCCCTCTCTTCTACCTCTGTCCTTTCCATCTCGGTTGGTCTAGAGACTTTCTTGTTTGTAGTCACAAAACCAACCCCTTCTTCCTTTATGTTTGCTGCAACCATTATATCAATCTTCTCAAAAAGTTCTGCAACCTGAGCATCATCATCTTCTCCCCAAATGCTTGTGTCTAAAAGGTGGTATCTATGTCCACATCTCTCCAAAACTGCTCGGAGAAACCTGTGTCTTGCAGTGTAATTCTCTACAGACAACCCTTTCAGTCTCTCACATCTGGTGAATATTACTATTGTGTTTTTCCACACTGTGTTATTAAGCAGGTCAAGAGGTCCCTCAACTGTCCACTCCCTGCCTCTGTGAGGGCTGATGGGTATGACCACGAGGAAGGCGTGAGGTCCTGGCGGGCACATGGCCATGCAGGCTGCCATGTTGTTGTTCACCAGGCCGGGTTCTCGGACAGAGTAGTGGATCCACCTTTCAGGGCTGTTGACAACAATAACTGTACGGCCATTGTCGAGAACACCCTGTCTCCTGACACACATCTTCACGTCTCTGCTGATATCAAACATTTGTCGGCCAAAGATGGTGTTTCCTGTCAAACTCTTTTCCAGCCAGTCGTGCCCCAAGAGGACAACCCTTAGCTCCTGAAGACAGTGTTTGTCTCCTGGCGGCAGAAAAGATTATTCAGCAGGAGCACAAATATGTCATCATGTCATGGTATTTCTATAATGCATGTCTTGTAAATGTTATGCTTTTAATTTGTTCAAAAAATGTCCAAAGAATTGTGAAGGAAATTGAAAGTAAGTTTTGGACCTTGGAAACATTAGTTGATAAGGATGATACATATGATGGAAAGCTTCAGAACATCTACTAAATGGACTGCATTGAGATTGTTTTGTTGTTTTCAAAGGTCAAGAATGAACTTTCAATCTGAACTTGATGAGAAGTCTTAAAGTATTTAAAGTACACAGAAAAAACTATACAACTTGAACAAGACAACTGGTTATACTCCAACTGCTGAGGAGGACCATTTGAGGCAATTGAAAGCTCCAGCACAGCGACTACATAGCCCATGCTGGGAGAACTGTGATAAACATGACTGTAAAAAAGACAAAATGCTACTATTTGTTTACTCAATAAAGTGTTAAAGGTTAGAGCAAATGTAATTCAACAGCATACCTTTCCTTGTCTGTGCTCCGCAGCCCACTGGAACCCTTTCTTCCATCTTTTTTTCCGTCAAAATTTTTTTGACAGACCACACTTCCACTTTAAAGTTTGACTCAGCTTTCTGTCCGATATGTGGTCAAAGTCCAGCCAACCTAAGCAGTCATATAAACCGTGGAAGAAAAAGTTCAGAAGACACTCAACTTCCAAGTCTGCTGAGTAGATTTGCCTTTACTCAACAGACAGACAGACTCCATCTGCTACATCAAAGCAAAGGCGCTTTGATTAAGATGAGATGATGATTAAGATGTGTCGGAGCCAGTCTGGGCTCTGAACAAAAGGTCAGTGATCAAAGTATACTGCTTCCTATCAACAATGCGGTAAGCTAGAAAAAGGCAGAAAGACCTAATTTAGGTTAAAAGAGACAAACCTTTGGAAGATAGGAAAGATTTGCTATATAATCTTTGCAATGTGGTAAAGCCTGCAGATAGGTTGTGTAATAATTAAAGGGACAGTAACTAGCATGTGACTTTGACCTAATTTTAAATAATCCATTAACCAGTTTGCAGCTTTAAAGGTTCCCTGCCACACAACACCATCTTTACTTGCATGTGTTATGTTGTGAATGTGAAAATTAACTGCTACCTCCTCTGTCAGCTCTAGCCACTGAAAAGAAATGAGAAATCAGGCCAGTTACAAAAACTGGTCAGTCTGACGTCATGTTGCCTGAGCTCATTACTATTCATGAGCTCACCCAGTTGCGCTGGGTAAAGGATGCGGATAGCCAGGCTCTCATTGCTCAAGTTGTTAGCCAATCAGAGTCAAGCAGCTTAGCTCATTGAATATTAATGAGGCATTGAATTAACTGGCACAAATAGAGCTGAGTCTTCCTGCAGGCTTTCTATACCACACTAGAATGGCTTGAAACAAGGTAACCAAGACATTTTTTTCCACAAAAAAGGTTACAGAGTCCATGGTAGAATTTCAGACATTACCACAAAGTAATGAAATATGTGTGTCAGGACACCTTTAAGTGAGCAGTAAACAAGTTGTGACTTTTACCAACTATGGTATTGTACAGTAGAATTCTCCTGTATTAATATATTGCATCATAATAACTAAAGTAGTAGGTGACATAGATATAAATATAATCTATCTAAGGAGCAATACCAGTTATTATCACAGTGAATAAACATTGAAATATGTAATTAGCCTTACCACTATATTTATTGCTAGAGTTTAGTTTGTATAGTTAACTATAATGTATGGTAATTGAGAAAAAGGTTATCATAAACATCTTTTTACCTCAAGTGATATACATTACATGATATGCTGTTTGGTTATTTTACATTCAATATATTTCTGTTTTAATATGTGTACTCTGAATGCTTTGAGGTGGGCGGGGCTCAGTTGGAAATAGCTGATGTCATGCACGTCCAAGCACTTATCAGTGCCTGAGAAACATTTGACCAGTTTAATCTGATTAAACCACACCCACACAGTCCTGATAAAGCTGAGTTTTTCTACTCTTAATAAAAAAAAGCCTAAGGTTCAACCTTTGACTATTTCTTGGTCATTTATCGAAACACATATGACTTGGTACTAATTTTTTAGGGGATTTAAGGAAAAAAGTCAAGATATTTCAACAGCAAGTATTGTTAACAAAAACAAGAATCACATTATTTTAACTTTCTCAAAAAGCATTTTTATTCAGGTTTAAATTCAGAATTACTACCATCATTGTTGCATTGCCAGTCCAAAGAAGAGTCCCTGAGTCAGAATTAACTCGATTCAGTGAATTCATCATGCAAAAAGTAATTGACTACAGTAAGAAACCATGATTAATTACAAAGTTGGAAAAGTGCTTTGTAAGCACCATCTGTAACTAGTGATGGCCGAATGAACTAGTGCCTTTATTTTCTGAGCCCACTAGATGGCACTCTTGGTTTTAAGCAAAAGGCCTAAGGCATTGCAATTCAGTGTATTCTCAACCCTTTGTTGAACAGAGAGCGCCATCTAGTGGGCTAAGAAAAATAAAGACACTGGTTCACAAAGCTTCATTCGGCCATCACTAGCAGTGACTACAGCCTTCTTTGTGCGGCTTTAATTAGAAGAGATATCGCTGAAGACATTTACAGCTCCCAGCCTGAAAGGTTAGCTAGTGTCAGGTATAACTTTGCAGATAATTTCGTAAACCACACCACGGAGGCCAGCTCAGTTTAAATCTTCTTCTGCTGAAGCTTTTCCATCAGTGGTACATCTGGCTGTAGCCTGATTGCAAAGCATATCATTAAAAAAAATGGCAAAGAATAGAAGAGCATCACTGCCTTTTGTAAAAGTGAACATCATACTCATTTACATTATGTATACAGTCTCTCAACATTCTGTCACATGTCCTGTGACTGCATATCCAAAATGTCCTCAGGACATTTAATGAACAATTTGAGAATGTGTTAGTCTACTGCGAAAGAACAGCTACGTAGAACTCTACAATTTCTAAAAGTGAGTGTGACATTCATCATTTACCTTATGTACATATTTTCAGTTTACACACTCTCTACACGGTGTCCCACATCTGTGACTTTATACTGTATCTTAATGGAAATTTATGGATGGGTCATGATGAATGAAGGAGGATGGATATAAATGTGCCTCTAAGAAAATGGTTCTGTCGATGGATGAGAAAATATGGGAGGCAGGAAACGGTTAAAAGATGTTTTGTGTGGATTCAGCTACCCCCGCCCCGTTATCACGCTGAATTTGTATTCTTTGTATCTGAAATGCTGTGCAAATAGAAACTCACACAAATCCAAATA
The DNA here is from genome assembly GCA_029931835.1 of Etheostoma nigrum. Taxonomy (NCBI): domain Eukaryota; kingdom Metazoa; phylum Chordata; class Actinopteri; order Perciformes; family Percidae; genus Etheostoma; species Etheostoma nigrum. The sequence goes on along the minus strand of CM057247.1, from coordinate 13,039,977 downwards.
AGTCAAAAGAGTAAGAGTTGATTTGTGATTACATCCTTTAATATTCTCAAGTGTTTAAATTGAAGAAAACATAAAAATAGCCTTAGAAAACAATAAAACTGACACAAGAGGTGCAACTAACTCAATTATCTTTAAGATTTAAAAATGTCATTAAGTGGTGTCAATCTGTAAGTTAGTTATTCATTTACATTGACCTCAGAAAACATAACTACAAGTTATGGTTCTATTTCTTTACTAAATAAAAAACATCCAATATAGAAATCTTTTCCAGATACTTGTCTAAACGTCTCAGCATCCTTTTTGCTTTGGAATATGATGTTAACTGGAAGAGTTGGACTGCATTGGTAACTGATCAGATCTCTTGAGGTTAGAGATAACAGGCCAAGAAAATATTTTAACAATATTAGAACAACTCAAAGTATCATCTTGTAAAAATGTGAATTGGTTACAAACAGAACTCTGACAGCAGACTTCAATTCTCAGTTCTCTTTAGTTGTCAATGTTTAAACTTTAGAACAAGCTGTTTGGCAACTAATCCCAGCAACTTGCTTGCTATACCCGAGAAAGTTTTTCAATCCTTCACTACCACAGGGACTCAGTTAGCTTCTACATTTTCACACAAAAGATAAGCAGCACTGTCTATTAAGGCTTGCATGAAATCTGTCCGGGTTGAGATAACTACAGAGAGATGAAGTACACACATAGCGCATATTGCTGCGGAGTAAAAAATTAAAACCAACAAAATATATGATTAACGCTACATGTGGCACAAAAGGGGGGTTGGGTGTGGGGGAGGGGTGCAGGACACAGAAAATACCCTCCATGTCTTGCTACCATTGTTTGCATTTTGGACCGGGAAACGTGGCTTTAAAACACTGGAAGAGATACACTCAAGTACTGCAGCAGCCAAAGTTTAATTTGCAGTTAAAAACAATCCATACATTTCACCGTTTTAAAAATCGGTCATCTCAGAGTTGGAGCTGTGCACCTACGATGGCTAGGACATCCAAAGAAAAGAAGCTGCCTGCACACGATGTGGAAGCAGCTTTCTTTAACTAACGATTATATACAGGTACAGGGATGCCTTTAACAAAGCAACAACTTGCTAGCTTTCTAGCTAACAATGGTTTTCAATGAATCATTTGGTTTGGTAGTCAAACCAAACAAAAGCACGCTGCCCCTTTATGCACTGTAATGGGAGGAAGAGCATGAATATTGAAAACATGACACAGAGGTATAAGCGGGATAGGTGGGTGCTGTTTTAAAGGGGGGGCGAATAAGCAATCCCTTGCCTGAGCAAGCTTGATTTAAGGCAAAGGTTGAAAAATCACTACTACAGTCAACATGTGGACAGAAAAAATAATATGCTAACAGCTGAGAGGCATGAAGACAGTTGGTGCATTGTAACTGTCAACACTGGCAGAGGAGGGGGAGGGAGATGGAGTAGCTTGAACAGCTTCAGTGTTTGGACTAAGATTGCTGGTTGAACTACTGTCACATTTAGGGGGTCAGAAAGCCTCCAACCATGTTTTATAAATGAACAATATGTATGCACATTCCTATTTGTGGAAAACAAGTGAAATTGGGAAAATGGCTTAAATGTCTGGATGAATCTGTGGGTGTTGGGGTGCTATGGGCAACAAATGATACCTGTAACAGGTGGTAAGTGTTCTTGATAAAGATTCAGAAAGCCTTTGGTGCAGTTTAGCAGACACCAGCCTCTCCAAGCCATGTTGTTAAGGGGTCAGTTTACAAAGATAACGAGACAATATCTAGCCGTGGGTATGATGTGGGATTTATATTTTGAGATCTCTGCTCCTTAACCTATTACAATAGGTTAGGCTGAACTGAATGTCATTGGTGGTGCTCAAATTATTTAAAATATTTGAGAAATTAAAGTGCAATGTCTCTTTGCAGAAAAAAAATGTGTCTACTAATTGGATAATCCAATGTGGTAAGTTCTCACTATTGTTTTTACAATTGACATTTTTACAACTGAGCAACAGAGACATTTACTATGGATGGAGCACTGCTGTTAAGTTTTTTTAACTGTACTTTTACAATGATTTGAGCACCATGGACAACATAGAGTGGCAGTAGAACTGTCAGATCCATGGCACATAAAAACCCAAACTATCCACCAGGCTAAATGTTTATTGATTTGGGCAACCCTTTACATTAAGGAAACCAGGCTGGGCCACAAGGCACCGGTTCCCATTACAAGTCCCACTTGTGAGCATGAAAAAAAAGGAAGGGAGATGTCTTGCATGTTATAGACTGCTGTTGCAGAAACACACTGCACCCTGGATAGTTAAGATTAAACAGATCAGATACGGATCGCCTTGTGTTCTGTGTCAAAAAGAATGAGCACACCAACCCCCCCCCTGAATGGCTGAAGACTGACAGGAAGTGAAGGTAGGTAAACCAGAGCAGGGAATGGGCTGACTGGCTGTCCATGGGACCTCAGACAGGTTAGAAGCTTAACCTCGGATGTTACCGGGATTTAATTGGACTTGGATGTAGACAGTGGGTTGCTAGCTGGATTAAGAAAGATGCAGGGGAATACCGTACTGCATCTCCCCCTCCTTATGTTCTGTGTTACATCATAGAGCTTAAACCCCAGACCTTACGTGTTTCACTCACTCTAGTGCCATTAGTATTTCTAAATCCGGTCTCTATTATGTTTTCTGCAGCTGCGTCTCATCCCTGGCCTGCCAACTGACTTAACAGTAGGAGGAGAATGGAGTTGGGTAGGGGCGAGAAACCGCAGGACCGCACAGAAACGGCCGTACACGGAGGGGGGAGGGGGGCGGGGGGCTGGGGGGGAGGGGAGTGACACATTTTAGTTTTGTTTCTTGGCCTCTGGGTTGCCGTAACTGGAGCCTGTTTTCTTCACCTCGGTGACCCCAATGAGGCGGCGGATAGCTATTGAGGCTGGGAAGAGAACAAAGGAGAAAAGAAAGAGTGGGGTAAATGAGCGATTTGAAAATTAAACAACACGATCCCCCCCCACGTACAGTCAAAGAACCACTGCCTGCTGGTCATTCCACTAGAGGAAGAAGCTGTGTCATTTTTCTTCCTAAAAAGGGCCACTATTGCAGAGTTTACCTACCTATGATGAGAAAGATGATAAAGCCAATGATGAGGAGGGGGGAGCCACTGACGACCACTCCACAAGCAAAGTTAATGAGGGGCGAAAGTAGCAGGGTGGCCCAAAACAGGAAGTTCAGTAGCGTCCATGGCCTGCGAGGTGGAATTATTGTGGGTCCGGGGAACTTGCCTTCCTTTTTGTAGAATTCCTGTAAGGCATCCTGCACAGGACAGGAAGAAGAACGGGTTTGCACTGTATTAAATTGATCAGGTTTGCCATTGCCTCATTTTGCCTGAGAGAATAGCAATCTCACCACCCTACTATTGCTGGCCTGTCCCCCCCCCCAACGGGACCCCGGGTCCAATTTATGTGCACTTGTATCCTTTCAACTCAGTGGGAAAGTCTTTCCTACATTTAGTTTTTATTTACAGTCGTGCTAGCAGCTTGCCTGCCCCCAAAAGGCCCAGCAGGACAAGCTTTGATCCATCTTGGCAGAAAGGAAATACTCCTTTCTCTACAAGACCAGTATTGGTAAGGCAAGGTGCAAACAGAAATTAAAATGATCAATGGGAAATAAAATATAGCTCCTCTAAAAAGGTTTATTTGTTCAGGTCCAAATATTCTGTAATATTTCAATTAAATGGGTCAGCATGACAGCGATGATTTGCTATTCACAACATCTGTGAATACTTTGTGCATTTAAGTCTTTAACAGTCTACAGAACCCAAAAAGAAAGATCGGTCATGTCAGCTTTTCCTCAGTTTACCTTCTCTTGGTAGAGCTTGTGCAGCCAGATGGCGCACTCTTGCTCATCCTCTGGTATATCCTCCACAGCAAACCGCCTGGTTGGAAAAGAGAGAGAAAAAACTTAAACTCTTGAACTGGGAATGGACCCCAAGATTCTTCAAACTACAAAGATTAGACACCAACTATTTCAGCCAACATTCACAGATTATTGTACCCAACAGTCAGAAATGAGAACATAATCAACAACTGAGACTACACAAAATGAAAATACACATGGATGACATGATTTGCGTCACTAAGCAACCGCCAAAATCCTGTACAAACAAGAAGTCAGGAACATGCAACGAAACAGAAAGGGATGTCCAAAAACTATTTGACTTTCGGATCTATGCTGTAACTTGCCCAAGAAACGCTGAGGTTGTGGATACAGAAAAGAGGGTAGATTAAATTATACACAGAAAAGTGAAGGACTTTTTTCCCAGGTAAATTGAAAGCTGATGAACACACTACACAATTTTACCAATTTTTTCTCTGGTGTTACGATTTCTCCTGCTCACATGGTGGTGGTTATGATTGAAATTGTAAAAATTATTCTTGATGAGAGTGACGGCCAGCGACTGTATAAGAACACCACCACACACTGTACGTTTCCAGATGATCATCATCCACTGATCAGAGTAGAATGGACTTAGTCCAACTAGGTCAGATAACTGGTGGTGACGGCCTAACAATAACTAAAAGTGGGTCATTCAATTGTAATGTCTGTACCCGCCTTTAAAAAGAGCATGATATATTTAGCCCAGAAAAAAATCAAGACCAACCAAACTAAAAGAACTACTACTATACCGTAAATACAAATAAGCACTATAACCTAATAAAACAAATTTAAATAAATGTGTTGTTACCTACATTCATTAGAGTAACAAATGGGGATATTCAGCCAACACTGCATTCAAGAGTATGACTCTTAAACCATAATATAATGGACAATAAGAGGTAAAATACTTTTCATGATGACTAGTCCCCTCAAGAGTGCAACAGAAAACCTTTCATGATAATATAGTGAATAATAGTTTCTCACCACCAGGGGGCTCCCCCATCTGCACCAGAAATGTTCTTTTTTGTGCTGAGGGATTTCTTTACACTCAGTTATGTTTAACTGCAGTCTACTTAATGACAAACCTTAAAATAACTATCCTCCTTTTCCTATTTTTTATTGAGTCAAATAAAGAAGCACAATACATCTCTCAGTTTTGCTGCTCAGACAAAAGACATGCTTTACTAAGCCGTTTCAGCATGAGACATCCCAATCTGTTTTTGTCTCATGGCCAAGTCTTTACTCAGTAGGAGTGTCCTGGCCATTAGAGTTTTAGTTCTGAAACAATAAACACGCTGGGAAACTAGCCACATTTTTGAACGCTCTCACTGACTCTAAAAGTGTGATGCTTCACTACTACAATAACTGATGATTCAAATGTAAATGGCGGGTATCAGTGACACTCACCTCACACTCAAGTCAGCTTTGTATTTCTTGCCATTGACGATGCCCAGGAGAGTGGGTGTCTGGTTGTCTTTGAAGTTAAGAGTCACATCATACACAGCAGTTACTGTAAAACAGAAAAACACAAATTTAAAAAAATAAAAGAATCCAATGTAAATTGAGCATGATGAACATTGTGTGTGTTTGTTTACACTACCTGTGCCCTTAAGACATTGCAGCGTGGTGGTGAATCCTTTGGTTCGGGGTAGTAGGTGGTATTTGAGCTTGGGCAGGCCTTTACTCTCTGCAACCTGCATACTGATTTGGTGCTTTGTCTCTGTAAAGCGGGTCCCCTCGCAATACAGCAGAAACTGTGGCGGTGGAGATGAGCTGTGTTATACATATACATAATACACACCTATAAAAAAAAAAAAGACTTGAGATGACCTACTTTCTTCTTTCCCATCCACTACCCTACTTTTGCTTGGTTGAATTACATATTAAGTTTACCTCAATGTAACACTATGCTAAAATAAAGTCACTTTCTTATCTTTATAGGCAAGTGGGTACCAACTCTTTCAAAGAGTCTTAAGATTGTTTGTTTTAACACACAGAAATTGTCATTAGCAGTAGCCTAAAGCTTGATTTAGGGGTAATTAGATCAACTGCTGATCTGGCTAATCGCAGCTGGTGGACTAGTTGAGTCACAGTGAAAATCTGCTTTACGCCTTCGGTAAAGGTAAAAACAAACAGCAGCACCTACTGCCACCAAGTAAGATGCCATGATTTTAAGCAACTTGCTTGTTTAAACGACTGTTTTTCTTACACACGTGTGTGTGTGTGTGTGTGTGTGTGTGTCTTGGATCTAATTTTGGAAGTGTTGGCTACACAGCATTCACACAGAAAAAAAACAGTAATGTCTCAATGTACAGTTGAGACATTTATGAGCTGAGTTTATGGTTGACCTTTACCCTAATGTACCTATGCTCACACAGTTGTCCTGTACAATGAAGGATTATCTCAAAATTAATTGGCAAGATTGTCTGACTGCTTGTCTCTGTCCTGTAGGACTTCTTTTTTAGCAATCTCTATGCTCTGAGATCTAAGCAATTGACTATGTAGTGCAATTATCAGAACCAGTAAACATGATAGATAAGCTACAAAAATAACTAAAAAGAATTGAGACCATGTTGTAATAAGCTGAAATAAATACCACACCACTTTATGCATTTCTAATCCTAAATGGAAACAGCCATACCTACACTTCACTAAAATGATGTGCTCAAGTAATTACATGTCTGCCTGTCTGAGAAGTTATTTCTGAGAGAATATTTTACAATCTTGACTGTGTCACTGGGCTAAAGTTGACTGATTGCAAAACTACATGCTTTGGTATTTGTGCAAATGGAACATGTTGGAACATGAAACTTGATCTTAGCAAACAGCTAAAAACTTTTCACACAACTTACTACACTCACACCAGAGGACAAACACAGTATGTCTAATGTTTACTTACCCACATATATTCAGGATAGTCTTTGAGCCTACTCAGTCCTTTGAAGACAGTCTTTCGGTCCTCCTCCCATTTTCTTTTGCAAAAGACAATTTCTAGGAAGTACCAGGTCCAGCCAATTAGAGGAACCTTCAGTAGCTCATGTTTGGCTAGGACTTTTGAACTCTAGAGAGGGGGGAGGGGAAAGGGATACTTTAATAATGAAACTTGGATTTCTCATCAAATCCCACCCCAAAAAGAGCAGTCTCTGGTGATGAGAGGCAATTAAATTTATTAATAAGTACGTAAATTATGTAAAGATTAGGGTTTTAGTATCATATCATTAGTCTTATAGTGTCATATTTTGCTACATTACTGACCCCCAGGACGCCATATCTTTCACACATGGTCCAGCCACACAGGAAATCGATCTCATAGTTGTGGTTGAGGATGGTGATGACATGCTCTTTACCAAACTTGTCCACCGTAGCTTGGTCACTGTATAGGGTGCATTCTGTGCCTGACCACCACTCCAGCAGCATCACCAGCTCTGCACAGAGACAACAAATCATCGTATGCATTGGGAATGGACTGACAAAACTTCTTTGTTCATAGTATTGACCATAAGAATTATGTTAAGTACCAGTTCAAAGCATTTTCCTCTGAATACATGTCAGGTTTGCTTTTCAGTTTCGCTGATTAATAGAACAGTGATTCATACTACAAATGAGTTGCTAATAGTGACAACCCCATAGAAAATGATCGCCCAACTCTGCAGCTGTATGGAGCTATTTTGGGGTAAATGCAATGTTTGTTTGAGCCTCAGCTGCTCTCATTAACCCACATAGGCAGCCACCTACCTGCTCAGCACCAAACAGCAACAAGCTAGTGGGTGCCTGGTGATATTGTTGAAGATCCAGCAGGTAGGGATTCATCTCAAAGCATGTGGCCAGGTCAAGCAGGACAACACACTACCTAATGCCATTTCTTGTTTACATATTTTTAAATATGAAACCTGGTATTTGCATTTAAGAAAGAAAAAAAAAGTAGTATATACTCACGACTCCATAGGGAGTAGGCGAGCCGGCAGTTGATTGTGCGATAAAGCTGCTTGTTGATTGGCCAGAGGATGCAGGTGCAGAGCTGAATGAAGTTTATGATGAGGCCGCTTACCACAAACACAAAGCCCATCAGCAACTGCAGGATGAACAGGCTCTTTAGGTGGGCCAGCAGAGCCATGGCTGAGGAGGCTGGAGAGCTGAGTAGGCTCCTCTCTATACACTAGGACCAACCTTAGAGAGGGCAGAAACAGAGGACACATTTTTTATAAATAGATCGGCTAACGTTAGCTAATCTCTCCTTTTCTCATGTCTGTTACAAGAGTGAGAAACACAAGGCATTGTGAGCCAACATAACGCACCGAGTAACGCAACAATCTGGAAGAAACAGGTTGCTTACAAATAACTAAAATAGTAGTGGCAGCACCGTTGGGCTTAGTTATTAATGCCGTTAGCATTGGGGCTAACACTATTGGTACTTAGTTTATGACAAATTGTTTCAGCTGTGCTTTCTAACGTGTCATTGTGCAAACCGAGAAACGTTAGCCTTTACAAGTGAGCCGCTTCAATTCACTTGTTAGATAATGTTTCTCTGCTGATTTGTGTTTGTTGCCGTGAATGTGGTGCAAAATAATCAAAACCATGCCATGCTGATGTTGGAAGTCCCTCTAGTGGATAGAACGTGTAACAATAGCCACATGCGTTTAATGGCATTGACAATGCCTTAGTAGTGTAGTACATATTTATAACAAGCTGCATTTGAGCATTAAATATTCAAATAAATATAAAAAAAAAACACTAACAAATTGTATTTGAATGGTATTAAGAAGGAAGACTGACAGCTCTAGTGCCACAGCAATGAAAACAACTTTACGTATGGGGGGAGCATGATGGAGAAAGGTAAAAATAATGGGAGGGGAGGGTGGCAAACAATCAGAGAATTATGGAATAGTGCAGTGTAGTCTATTTAAGTCTGTTGTTCAGCAGGGACTTAAAAAAAACAGCAGTGTTTCTTACCACGCTGGGACCCTTTTACAACCCGCGTTTACACGGTCCGTCAGCCAATATTACAGACCTGATGGAGACAGAAGAACAGATGTTGAGCCAACAGTGTCAGAAGTGACACAGTTACAGCACAGTAGGATTACAGTATCATTTAATGAAGTGCATGTTTCATCAAGCAGGATGCGAACAGTGAATTGTGTTAGCTAATGACTAGAGAACATCATAAATAGCCTCTATCATTCTTAGAGTGGATGGCAAGATAACATGATTGAGAAGACAGATGCTGGGTCAACTGTTGCAGGTGCCTTGGTTAGCAATGTGCTGTTATACAGTGAGGAAAATAAGTATTTGAACACCCTGCTATTTTGCAAGTTCTCCCACTCAGAAATCATGGAGGGGACTGAAATTGTCATTGTAGGTGCATGTCCACTGTGAGAGACAATCTAAAAAAATTGTTTTTCCCAGAAATCACAATGTATGATTTTTTTAACTATTTATTTGTACGATACAGCTGCAAATAAGTATTTGAACACCTGTCTATCAGCTACAATTCTGACCCTCAAAGACCTGTTAGTCTGCCTTCAAAATGTCCACCTCCACTCCATTTATTATCCTAAATTAGATGCACCTGTTTGAGGTAGTTAGCTGCATAAAGACACCTGTCCACCCCATACAATCAGTAAGAATCCAACTACTAACATGGCCAAGACCAAAGAGCTGTCCAAAGACACTAGAGACAAAATTGTAAACCTCCACGAGGCTGGAAAGGGCTACGGGGAAATTGCCAAGCAGCTTGGTGAAAAAAGGTCCACTGTTGGAGGAATCATTAGAAAATGGAAGAAGCTAAACATGACTGTCAATCTCCCTCGGACTGGGGCTCCATGCAAGATCTCACCTCGTGGGGTCTCAATGATGATAAGAAAGGTGAGAAATCAGCCCAGAACTACATGGGAGGAGCTGGTTAATGATCTGAAAAGAGCTGGGACCACCGTTTCCAAGGTTACTGTTGGTAATACACTAAGACGTCATGGTTTGAAATCATGCATGGCACGGAAGGTTCCCCTGCTTAAACCAGCACATGTCAAGGCCCTTCTTAAGTTTGCCAATGACCATTTGGATGATCCAGAGGAGTCATGGGAGAAAGTCATGTGGTCAGATGAGACCAAAATAGAACTTTTTGGTCATAATTCCACTAACCGTGTTTGGAGGAAGAAGAATGATGAGTACCATCCCAAGAACACCATCCCCACTGTGAGGCATGGGGGTGTAGAATCATGCTTTGGGGGGGTTTTTCTGCTCATGGGACAGGGCGACTGCACTGTATTAAGGAGAGAGGTATGTATTGCGAGATTTTGGGGAACAACCTCCTTCCCTAAGTTAGAGCATTGAAGATGGGTCGAGGCTGGGTCTTCCAACATAACAATGACCCGAAGCACACAGCCAGGATAACCAAGGAGTGGCTCTGTAAGAAGCATATCAAGGTTCTGGCGTGGCCTAGCCAGTCTCCAGACGTAAACCCAATAGAGAATCTTTGGAGGGAGCTCAAACTCCGTGTTCCTCAGCGACAGCCCAGAAACCTGACTGATCTAGAGAAGATCTGTGTGGAGGAGTGGGCCAAAATCCCTTCTGCAGTGTGTGCAAACCTGGTGAACAACTACACCAAAGTTTGACCTCTGTAATTGCAAACAAAGGCTACTTATTTGCAGCTGTGTCATACAAACAAATAGTTATAAAAATCATACATTGTGATTTCTGGAATTTTTTTTTTTTTTTTTTAGATTATGTCTCTCACAGTGGACATGCACCTACAATGACAATTTCAGTCCCCTCCATGATTTCTGAGTGGGAGAACTTGCAATAGCAGGGTGTTCAAATACTTATTTTCCTCACTGTAGCTGTGTCGAAAAATGACATCGATTGGACAAAGGGCATGGTTACGTCCTTACGTCTTTGTCCTTATTTTTGACCTAAACCGACCATTCACAAATGCTATGCCATTTTACACAGATTATTATTTCAAAAGACTGACCGTATTTACAATCTATGACCGTGACATACTGTACTTTTTATTTTTAGAGAGTATACAAAAGTTCAGCATAGTTCAGCTTCAGGGTTTATATTTCAGTCTATTAAATATAAATCGCAGGCCTCAGAAAACTAAATTCCAATATATCATATATATTACACATCTACACTGAACAAAATTAGAAAATGCAACACTTGTTTTTGCTCCCATTTTTCATGAGCTGAACTCAAAGATCTAAGACTTTTTCTATGTACACAAACGGCCTGTTTCTCTCAAATATTGAATATCTGAAAACCAGTCAGTTAAAAAAAGTAAAAGAAAAAGAAGTTGCTGGATATTGGCAGGACCTGGACCACGCGGTCGTATACACTAATCCAGAGCATCCCAAATATGCTCAATGCGAGACATGTCCAGTGAGTATGCTGTCCATGCAAGAACTGGGAGGTTTTTAGCTTCCAGGAAATGCAACATGGGGTTGTGCATTATCATGCTGCAACGTGGTGATGGTCGTGGAGGAATGGCACAACAATGGGCCTCAGAATCTCATCCCAGTATCTCTGTGCATTCAAAATGCCATCAATAAAATGCACCTGTGTCCGTTGTCCATAACATCCGCCTGCATACTATAACCCCACCGCCACCATGGGCCACTCGATCCACAACGCTGACATCAGCAAATCGCTCACCCACACAACGCCATACACACGGTCTGCCATCTGCCCAGTGTAAGTACAGTGTGAACTGGGATTCATCCGTGAAGAGAACACTAGAGTGCGGATCGGGCCGGATTTTTCTGTCCGAGCCCGGCCCGCGTCCGACAGAGCAGTAACCGAACCCGACCCGAGCCCGACAGGCATTAAGATATTTATGTCCGAGCCCGACCCGAGCCCGACACAGTTAAAATCGCATTTGTTTCTCATACTAATGACACATGTACGTTTGTTTGTGTGGAAAGCCCGCTTTTATTAAGCAGTTGTAGGAAGGCATTGGGAAATGTCAACAGATGAGCGCATCAATGCACAGCTGACTTTCCTTCGTTTTCAATAGTTTTAAAATCTCCTGCGGCCAACTTCTTTTTAACATCTTCCATCGTTGCGCTGCCACATGGAGCTTAATACGCACGTCTTTCGTTGTCACCGCACACAGGAAGACGGATGTTAGGGTAATATTTGACATTTATTTTAAGCTGTTTTAAATTCAAAATGTTCAATGCGTTATCGCGCTGATGTGACCGAGCCCGACCCGAACCCGAGCATCCTTTCTAAAAATCTGTCCGAACCCGGCCCGACCCGTCGGGTACCGTCGGGCTCGGGTCGGGTATCCATCCTCTAGAGAACACCTCTCCAAAGTTCCAGAGGCCATCAAATGTGAGCATTTGCCCACTCAAGTCGGTTACAACGACGAAACTGCACATTTTAGAGTGGCCTGCCAATATCCAGCATCCTAGCTAGACTTTTTGTTAAACACGCCTAATATTACAATGTACTGGCCTAAGACTTGTTTGAACAGTCACCAACACACTGATCACAAACATATTAAGCATTTTTATTTAAAGTGACAGTTACAATAAATGAGTACCAATCAGGATGACCACAGTCCACCTGGCCTTGAATAGACTGTTCCCACATCTGCACCAAAGCCAATTAAAGTGTAGGTCAAGCCAGTTTAAAGCTTTTCTGAGAAGCACTCTAATCTGAGTTGTCCTTTTGCTGATCTGTGGACAGCCAATCCACTTCACAACTGCCAACTTGGCCTCCAATTGCTTTGCGTTATAACTTTCTGACCTTTTTAAAAACTCCATCAACTATCAACATCGGAGTATATGGCTAAAATCATATAGCTAGGCTATACTGTATGCTAGGGGTGGGAGGAAAAAAAACGTTAGAAAAAAGTATTGCAATATTTTCCGTGCCAAAACTGTATCGATACACAGATGCCAAGTATTGATTATTATATATGTGTTGGTCAGTTTGCCTGCTTGACAATCCCATTTTGTAGCTATAAAATTGAAGTGAGATGAGCAAACAGAAAAATTCATCTTTTTAGATAAAACCGATGTTGAACAAGTTTCCTTTTGGGGACATCATTTGAAATTGGGTAAAAAGTAATAAATTGCAATATACAATCGCAGTATTGCAATATGTTTAAATTCGCAAAAATATTGTACAGTGACATCAGTATTGTGATAATATTTTATCGTAAAGCCTCTGGTGATTTCCACCCCAACTATATGCCAGAATGCATTTTAAGGTCTGAAATGATTTTAAATAAAACAAATCTATACATCATTAAACCAAGTCTTTGTTTATATAATCATCATCCTCTCATACATAATATAAAATAAATGTACAATAAATAAAATCCAGTCTGAAATTGCTAGATAGATTGCTATGAACACCTGTTGTTGATCAAACTATTTACCTGTAATTAAGGAGTACTTGATTTGCTGTAACCATTACTGCCGAAAAATGCAGCACGTTATATTGAAGCTGTTTTTTTCCCCATCAGACCAACTAGATATCTGAGCCGAGAGGCAAAGACTTTTTTTAACTGTTCTTTCTTGGTTAGTGGGCCGTGCACGAGACAAGAGCATAAATGCTGACGATTGGCTGAGGTTGAGTAAAATTTCATGGTAAGCCAATCAGAGGTAGAGTTGGGCGGGTGTTTGAAAGCAAAAACACCACAAGTGAGTCAGTCAATGGGAGACAGGTATGGCGAGCCCAAATGAGGGGCAATAAATATAAAAAGTTCCAAAACATCTATGGTGTTATTTGTATGGATCCAGTATTTAAACATAATATCATACTTGGCATTTGACTAGAGGCTAGTCTCACAGCAAAATGAAATAGTTTAGATGTGTGTACATTGTTTCTGATAATGTATTGTATTGTATTAAGTGTCCATTTCATTACAATATTCAGATTTATCACAAATAATTGAACATGCACATGTATTTTAAAATCCATTAAAGAGGAGTGGAGGTGGGGTCACATTTGAGCATTTAAAAATGTACTTGAAAAGTAACGCATTAGTTGCTTTCTGAAGTAACTAGTTACTTTTATAATTTGTAACTGTTAAGTTACTTCTAGTTTTTATAAAAGTAACTTCCTCAACACTGAACATATGTACAGTTACCTGCATTCACTGATACAACTGTACAACAACAAACCAGCAAAAACAGAAGCCGTCTGGTGTTTATTTATAACAGCTTGCATGCTAAACAAGGGAGATGATAACATTGTGTGCCTGTGTGTTACATTGACACAAGGGGTTTCCAACCACATACACTATTTTGTTCATTAGTGTCTGTAATAACTACTTTATTGGTTCTTCATTTATTGTCTTAGATATAGACTTCTTGATTTTCAGCAGTCCAAAGAAGCAGTTCAAGAAGTACCATCTTAGTAAAGTGCGAAACAAGCAACCTTAATTAAGCTTTATAGATGACACACGGCCAGTTCATTGCGGGCAACTAATGAAAGCAATCAGTCTATCCACTGCAATCAACCCCTCTTAAACAGTGTAGCGATTCCAGATCACATGAGGCGCTTTATGACCGGAGGGATTTTTGCAGTTCCCAGAACACAACGTTCTTAGAACCCTTTTTTCTCGTGTTCCAACTGGACCAATTTGGGGATTACTCTGACCACAGTTCCTGTAACTCTTTCAGCCCTGCTTCAGGGCAGGGTCTTTTCCCTTTTTGCCTTTCCGAATAGTGAACTAGTCATGCCCCCCAAGGTGCACCATCAGTAAAAGCCATGTCGTCTGTGTTAGCAAAACATAATTGAATTACTTGACTGCGTGATTTACTACGAGAATGGATGGAATGCTGAACCTTGAAAAGTGGACTGATGCCGAGGTGTAGGTGCTACACTGAATGACGAAATGACAAAACCGGATTGAGGGAGAGTAGTTAGAACTGTTTAGAAGTGGACTGTTCCAATAGTTACGTTCCTGTAACTACTTGGTCAGAAAGCAGCTATGGTGACGTTAAGACTTTCTTCCTGCAGTGCCATGGTGTTTACATTTTATTTTTTTTCAGCTCATAACCTTGAGGCGGATGGGCTACACCAGCAGAATCCCCCACCGGGTGCCACTCATCTCCACTAAAAATAAGAAAATGAGGCTACAATTTGCATGAGCTCAACAAAATTGGACAGTTTAAAACTGGAAAAATGTTGCCTGGTCTGATGAGTCTCGATTTCTGTTGAGACATTCAGATGGTAGTCAGAATTTGACAGTCAACCGAATGAGAACATAGACCTGTCATGCCTTGTTACCACTGGGCAGGCTGGTGGTGGTGTATTGGTGTGGGGGATCCTATCAATATGGGCTAACATTTCTAAAGAATGCTTTCCGCACCTTGTGGAATCAACGCCACAAAGAATTAAGACAGTTTTGAAGGTAAACAGGGTGTCAAAACACGGTATGAGTATGGTGTTCCTAATAATCCTTTGAGTGTACATGAATTAAACGTCCATGTTTAGGGGCGGTGTCCCCGATCATCAGCGGTTTTATTTTAGACCGCATCAGAAAGCTTCGCTGCACTCGAGCAGTAGAATGCTAAGGGAAATGTAGCTTGTGTGGACGCCAACGCATTACTTGATCAACAAAAGAGCATGGCTACTAAAAAAAGCTATTTGATTCAGAATCTACGATGCTATTCAGAAGTAGTTAAACCAACAACCCTACTGCCCTGGATTTAGTGCTGATGGAGGCCTCTTTGTAATTTGCCAGACAGTGTACAGTGAACCCTCGCTATATCGCGGTTCACCTTTCAAGGTCTCGCTGCTTCACGGGTTTGCATCGTGCATTGTGTTCTGCATTCTGATTGGCTAAACAGTCTCTCAGCTTCTTCTCTACCTGTGTGTCAATAACTTGGCGTTTATACACGTACGTAAAACAGCTTGCCGAATTTAAGTTTGCAAATTCTCAATTTCAAGTTTCTCTAAAACCCATAATGCCCATAACGTTCTGCACCGACAAAGCCATTTGCGGTCGGGCCCAAAAGGCAGAAGAAGATTCAGGATGCAGCGGCTCAGTCAGAAGAGCAGTGAAATACACGTGAGTCACTATTTTTCTTACTGTACTTTGTATTATTTTTCATAATCATTTTTCATTTTCTCCCGTTCTAATCCAAGGACTCTGGTCGCGGTGGGGCGGTGCTGATCTCCGCACTTTGAAGCCTTCAGTTCGTATTGATGATTAAAATTATTTTACAGTACAGTAGTTATTTGTAAAAAAACGTTTATACAGTACTTTTATTTGTTAAACAAATGCTTGGGCCTGTAAAAAGGTTTTGTTCTTCGGTTTCAATTTATTATGGAGTATTTCATTGTATAATAATTGTAAAAAAAATAAAAAGGTTTCTACTTCACGGATTTCGCCTATCACGGGTTCTTTTTGGAACGTAACCCCCGTGAAAAACGAGGGTTCACTGTAATAGCGAAAAATAACGGTGCAACCGGTTTGCATCCAACCAAACTGGTTTAGCCTGGAACAACGAACAGGTGAAAGCAGATATCGACCCAACTCTACTGCATGCACAGCCACAGAACTTCAGCTCATTGTCTTAGGCAAACAATTGTGTTGAAATATTGCCATGTGTGCACATGTGTCATCTATCGCCTGATGGATGGATTATCAGTGCAAACATCCAAAGTTGCGTCTGCATTATGTCACAGATTTGACCTTTGTTCCTACTGAGAGAGCGCCTTGGAGGGGTAAAGTTACACTATTTCATCCGTAGTTCCTGTAATATATTTTGGAAAGGTTAGAACACTGAAGAAACAAAGAGAACAGTGTGTAGTAAATACAAAGAACAACAATGGCTAAATTGTTTCAGTCAACTTGATGATGAAGAAACAGACGTTGGTACATGTATTATGGATAATAAAATGTGTAGTATGAACAAAGTTTCTCAATCATCTCAAACCTATTTATCTGTATTTGTTTCTAATAACACATCTTAGTGATAAAAGCGACTTGAGTTGTAATCCACTGTATATGCTTAAATCCAGGATGTGAGATTCATTAGAGGATCAGAACAGGAATCTTTAGAAATGCACTCATCTCCCCAACAACTTCAAAATTGTCTAATTTATAGAATTATGTCTCTAAAGTGGTTAAATGGTAAATGTTAGTCATTTAATCACATAGTCACACAGATGACATCAAACATGCATGCTTTGGGAGGGGTTATCCAGCAACGCAGACAAGATAAACACACTTTACCACACGTTATTTGATGCAGAAGGCTACTAGGGCTAAACTATAAAAATCAACTTGTATAGACTTGAAACAGCAAGCGAAAACATCCAACTTACAATCTGTGTCATTTGTCCACAAGCAGAAGTTCCACAACCAACTTTTGCTGTGGCAACAAGCAGTAACTGTGTGCGAGAGCTCAGTCAGATTTCCAAACATACCATGACCTTTGTTCTCCTTTTCTTTTCACATGCTCTTCTTTCTGTCTCTGTACATGGAGTCATACAACGCGTAACAATCACACATTATCACTCCAGTTGAAATGGAGGCCTTGATTCACAGTGCCTACAGCAAAATGCATCTTACTCGGGTTGGGCATCAAGATCCAGGAGTCCATCAATTAGGACTCCAAAGGAATTATTCAGTGTGCCGATGTGCAATCGGCACAATGACTATTATTGCCCATACTTATTATTCTTCTTCTTCCGCCACATTTTCGTCCCGCTACTAGTCCCAAAGCGTTGCCAACACGCGCACCACATTACACCGAAATGTGGGTATCGATCGGGAATGGTGTGCTATGACTTTTCTAAGAGATTTGCCGCGTGGTTTTACCGAAATCGGCAAAAAAGCGGCAAAATTTTCTCATTGACTTGAATGGGAAATGATCGGGAAATCGCTCAACATCGCTCAAAACGCCCCCTCTTTGGGGCCGTGCTGTATCGCCATACTTTAACGTAGAAACATGATTAAAAGTTTAAACCGAAGACAAGACTTTGGCGTTTATTGGGCTGAATGGGCGTTCAGATATCAAGCACGGTTTCTACCAAATCACAGTTTACGTTTCGTCCCGTTTTCAGACCGTCTCAGATTTTCCAATGTGTGTGTATGTGGCGGAATGTTCAGAGCTAGAGTGGGGGATAGAGTGGGGGGCTTCGGTACGGATCTCTGGAAGTTTCCCAAACAAATTGCTCTCTCTCCTCCAGTTTTCAGTCTTCAGACTTCAAGATTGGTGAAAATGTAGGGAATCTTGTTCCGGTCGCAGACATGTAACTATGGAGTCTATCGGACTTAAATTGTTGGCTGTGATCAACCAACTGTCGACAGAAGCTATGAAAAAACCAGTACGATTCAGTGTTTTCTTCCCCAAACTAATTTCTCTCTCTCCTCCAGTTTTACATCTATAGACATCATAGTTGGTCAAAATGTAGGGAATCTTGTGCCGGTCGCAGACATGTAACTATGGAGTCTATCGGACTAATACTTTTCGCGCTAGGCTCGATAGACTAAAACTTTTCGCGCTAGGCTCACCAACTGCTTACAGATAACATAAAAAAGAGTATCTGGCCCCTTCTCTGATGATATCACCATAGCAACAGATTCTGTTACTGAGAGGACAGAGGGAGGGGCTGCAGCACGACAGAGACAGACACACACAACACACACAGAGAGAGACACAACACACACACACCCACATACACACCACACACACACACAGAGAGACACAACACACACACACCACACACACACACATACACACCACACACACACACACACACACACACACAACACACACAGAGAGATCTATAGACATTATAGTTGGTCAAAATGTAGGGAATCTTGTGCCGGTCGCAGACATGTAACTATGGAGTCTATCGGACTAATACTTTTCGCGCTAGGCTCACCAAACTCTTGACAGGTAACATTAAAAAAAGTATCTCGCACCTTTTTTGATGAAATCACCATAGCAACATGTTCTGTTACTGAGAGGACAAAGGGAGGGGCTGCAGCACGACAGAGACAGACACCCACACACACGCACAGACACCCACACACACACACAGAGACACAACACACACACACCACACACACCACACACATAAACACACAGACACACACACACACACACACTCACACACACACATACATAAACACACGCACAGACACACACACAGAGAGACAAAACACACACACACACGCACACACACACACACAGAGACACAACACACACACACATACATACACACCACACACACAACACACACAGAGAGAGACACACAACACACACACACCCACATACACACCACACCCCCCCCCCACACACACACACACAGAGAGACACACAACACACACACACCCACACCACACACACACACAGAGAGACACAACACACACACACACCACACACACACACATACACACCACACACACACAGAGAGACACAACACACACACACCACACACACACACATACATACACACCACACACACAACACACACAGAGAGAGACACACAACACACACACACCCACATACACACCACACCCCCCCCCACACACACACACACAGAGAGACACACAACACACACACACCCACATACACACCACACACACACACAGAGAGACACAACACACACACACCACACACACACACATACACACCACACACACACACACACACACACAACACACACAGAGAGAGACACACAACACACACACACCCACATACACACCACACACACACATACACACCACACACACACACATACACACCACACACACACACAACACACACAGAGAGAGACACACAACACACACACACCCACATACACACCACACACACACACAGAGAGACACAACACACACACACCACACACATACACACCACACACACACACACACACACAACACACACAGAGAGACACACAACACACACACACCCACATACACACCACACACACACACACACACGCACACACACACACACACACAGAGACACAACACACACACACATACATACACACCACACACACAACACACACAGAGAGAGACACACAACACACACACACCCACATACACACCACACCCCCCCCCCACACACACACACACTCTCAGACACAGACACACACACACTCTCTCACACAAACACACTCACACACAACACACACACACCCACATACACACCACACACACACACACACCACACACACACACATACACACCACACACACACACACACACACAACACACACAGAGAGACACACAACATACACACACCCACATACACACCACACACACACACACACACACACACACACTCAGACACAGACACACACACACTCTCTCTCACACACACACACACACACACACACACACACATTCAGACACAGACACACACACACACTCTCTCACACAAACACACTCACACACACACACACACACTCAGACACAGACACACACACACACACTCTCTCACACACACACACACACACACACACTCAGACACAGACACACACACACACTCTCTCACAGAAACACACTCTCACACACACACACACTCAGACACAGACACACCTATCATGACACTGTTCCCTGGAGACAATGTTGACCAACTGACTCCCAACTGCTGTTTCCAATGTGTGTGTATGTGGATGTGCACCCAGTAGCAGGCACACTGATAAAATTTCTGCGGAATTTTCTAGTTTAGGAATTAAAGTTTTGATTCTGCTTATACAATGTTGTGCAAAGCAATACATTTTGTTTATGTTTTGTCTAGGTACTACAATAGATGCGAGCACAAGAGTTTGGGTAAGGCCATACACACTGCGCTATTCCCTAAAGCAGCTACACTACTGAATGTAGTTGCTCATTGCTCTGATCCTAGCTTTATGTGCATTCCTGCCACCTCCAAAAATAACTATGTTGCAAAATGCAACTAACCCGCAGCTCTGAAGATATTTTCTTTTTAGAATTAGAGTTAAATGGCCAACATTGAAAGTACATTAATTTCATCTTTTCGGTTTGATTTTAACAGAGGTAACAATCTGCTGGTAATACAATGAGATTCATACATTCTAGGGCTGCCCCTACAAATCGATGATTGGAGTCATCAGACCCCGATGACTTGCATTTGGTTTGTCACTTTTTTTTTTTTTAGCTGCATCATTGTACGATGAGCAATTCGGAAGAAATGGCAGGCTGCACAATTTACAAATTTCACAAAACCACAAAGCTAATCTCAAAAAGACCAAACCACAAAACTAACTGAGGGAAAAAGAAAAGGGTAATAGAAACAGGAAGCAGTGCAAAGGCGAGAAGGGCAAGGCAGCGCAGCGAGAATTGGGCTTGTTGAATGCTCCGACACTCTAAGCTCTGGTGCTGACTGTCAGTAAAGTTGCGTAAATTGCTTTTGAACAGCTGGTAAAACCTCTTCTACTGTCATCTAGTGTGACTGAGAGTTCAGCTGACAGCGCTGTCAGCCGCTCAGCAGGAAAAATGCTCTGTGTTGCGTTAGGATTTTGTAACTGAAGTATGAGCAGGGCGCACACTTACTTTGTTAAGACTATAGATAAGAAAAAGCATGAATAAAAGACTGTAAGAATAACAAACATTGGGTTTGACCATGAAAACACATGGTCCGCCGTAGAGGTGCATCTCCCTGTATATAAATGTATATAAAAAGACACCAGCTAAATACAGGCAAACTTCAGCCACATCCTGGCAGACACTGCACCTTTGTAAAGTCATTTTAATTCTAAAAAACAAATTGGCTTGCAAAGGTCTGCACACCCCTCTCGCATTTACTCACCAGTAGACATAGTAGGCCATTGCCATGACCACCAATGCCCCACAAATCCCAGTGAAGATCATCACAGCACTCTGGTTCAGCATTTTGGCTCGTGGTATCTCACCAAATCAAAGCCAGAATAAAAAACTTAAAGAAAAGTCCTGCAGAGAGCACTGGATAGTCACAGGCGGTCCTGCTTCATCGCAATGGCAATCCCACAGAAGGAAAGAGGGGGATTATGATGACATCAAGAACACGGCTAGATCCCAGATCCTGTTGGAGGAGCTGACTAATCAGCGCAAGAGTTTATTGAGGAGCCAAATTTTTCATATCACCATAAACATTAACATTAAGAATGGATCATTGAGAGCAAGTGCAAAAAGAGTCCTCTAATGAATGCTAGGAAGACGGAAAAATGGCTTCCTTCGGGAAGGCATGTACTGAAAGCATTGTCTCACATCCATTCCCATCCTCTAATCCGATGGATGAGATTAGAGCTGATTAGCAGGCTATGGGCACCCTGGATATGTCACATTTCATTAACAAGAAGAAGGCAGGGCTCTCACCAACCAGGGTGGAGGGAGCAGAAGTGCTCTTCTTAAGGAACCAATAATGTAGAATTTCTTGCCTTACCTTGTCATTGACCAACTGTTAGTAACACTTAGCATTAGGCAGAAGTGACAGCCTCAAAGAGAGGGCCAATAGTTACCTTAAACAACCTTTTCATGTGTGGTTGTCATGTGTTCAGTGATGTTTATCCTACATTCACTCTTTTTGACAGTACCTTGGGTACCAAAAACACACTGAGATGGGAAATAAGCCTAGTAGACATGCCAACAAAAAGCCTTTGGCTTCCCACACAGAGCTAATGTCAAATGTGGTTCAGACAAGCTGTCAGCAAGCTCTAGAAATAAACACCAGCATTTACTGAGGCAAATAGGTCAAAGGTTAGAGTACAGTCCGGAGGCCTTGCCATTGGTTGTTAAAGCCAAATACGAATAGAGATCAAAATACATTGTGATAGCTTGACAATGAAGGTCATTCGTGTTTCAAAGCATGCAGTACTCTAAATACTGCACATAGCACCACTGTACTGCAGAACACTCAATAGCAACTTTGGTTAGCCTATACTTAAGGCTAGTTGTTTGTTATGCCTAGTGTTATATTTTAAAGTCACACCACTCACTACCACCACAGCAAAAAGTAAGGCTACTCTTAGTTAGGCCAGAAAGCAAAAAAATGACCATCAAGGATGGATAATACAACAGGAGAAATGTAACTTGCAATAGCCCACGTTAAATCCCAAGATAAACCAAAATGTTCACCATGGCAAAGTCATGTATGGCAATAACACAACTAACATGCAGAACACACTGTCAGACTGAGCTCAGCAGGATACGGTCAGTCAGTGCACTGTGTACTTAGTGTAAAACGTAAATGAACTGTATTTGTATAGTGCTTTTCTAGTCTAAACGATCACTCGTAGTACTGGAAGCATTCACCTTTTACACACATTCACACAGCCTGCTGAAAAGGTGCCAATGAGCCACAGCTGCCCCACTGATATATCATTCATTTTCATAAGAATGACTTTGTGATATTTTTATCATTTATCAACAAATCCCATGAAATGACCAAAACCAGCAATTCATTGATCCTTCTAATATGTAGGCTATCATCTGTGTAGCCATCTACTATTGTCCAGAAAAGACATTTGCCTTTAGGTGATATACTTAGTCAAAAGTCAAATTTACTGTAGTTAATGCAGTTGTAAGGGTTGTTTGGAATTATTTTTACAACAACAGCTGATATTGAGGAAATCTTGAAAACTATTCAAACGTTATCAAGGTTATCTCGTACAGGTTATCTCAGAAAGGAAAGACAGTTTATAACAAATAAGGTAAAGAGATGGCCAACTTAGAATGATCTTGCATCACTTGTACACAGTTGGATGTAGGCCTAGCCATAGTAAGAAGTGATGACTGATAAGCAGACCCAACAGAATATTCTTTTTTAATCTGCGGAAAATTCCACAGCCTGCTCTTAAGCATTAAGGATAAAAGGTACTTCTGCTGCAGTCAGCAAAAATACTGGGAGTA
The DNA here is from genome assembly GCA_029931835.1 of Etheostoma nigrum. Classification (NCBI taxonomy): domain Eukaryota; kingdom Metazoa; phylum Chordata; class Actinopteri; order Perciformes; family Percidae; genus Etheostoma; species Etheostoma nigrum. The sequence goes on along the minus strand of CM057247.1, from coordinate 13,016,208 downwards.
ATGGCAAAAGGAAGAGGGGGAGTTAATGGATGAAATTGACTGAGTATGAAACCTCTAAGTTGTAGTTAACCAGTGACAAAAATGATTATGAGGATAATAAAATGATGCACTGCTTGTGTGGGATTATCATCAAAGATGACTCTGCTAAGAAAAAGGGCTTATCTACATAGGTATGTCTCAAAGTCTATAGGGAAAGCCTTGATTAGCTGTTAAAGTAGTCCAATAGGTTACTACAAACAGTCAGGTCACTGGAAGTGCCTTTTTCTGACGTATGATTTAGAAATAATACCTAATATGTTTCTAGATAGATCGTTTAATTTGGCCACCATTGCAACAAATGCATGTCTTATTATATAGCATCATTTATGCTCATAGTGAGAGCATTAAACCCCCCACAAAGACATTAAACTTAAATGCTGTGGATTGCTAAGGGATTATTTAAATTAAATAACAGACTTTGCTTATAACCAGAATTGGGTACGCACTAGGGTTGCACGATAGTGACAAAATGTGTTATTGCAATATTGATTATTAATATTGCAATATTAATATTCATTTCAATATTTTACTGGAAAACACATCAAAATAGACTCCTAACAAATTTCATACAATATTTTTTTTTACAATTATTTGGCGCATTGTGTCACCCTTCTTTCAGTGTTTTCTTTTTCTTTCAACATTCTGTTATGGTGTGACGTGGAGGGGGCAAGGAGAAGGTGATTTACAAGCCCGTTGCTTTGAAGCCTGGCATCCTCACCGAGCCCAATGTACCGTACCGTCAGCAAGCATGTTTAGTTTTGTCTGTTTCTCTCTGCCGTTGTTGTTTTTACAAAGAACCGGGCTGGTTAAAGTTATTAACTTATATAATATAGAGATATAATATAGATAAACTGAGAAGTTATAGAGGTCCATTAAAACAAGCGCTATCAGAGCACACGTTAGATTGTGATGGACAACGGCAGAGAGAAAGAGACTCACTTGCGGTTTGGGAGTTCCAGGCAAAATCTTGAAAGCTGCCGCCATAGATGTATGGTAAAGGGAGAAGCTGAATGCGGTCAAGCCGTACAGGGAGATGAGGGGCTATTTGCTGTTTTTCAGTGCTGGTTGGTGTCCTCCTTCGGCATTTAGCGGCAGTCTAGAACATTTTTAACGTTAAAAGAGAAGTCCTGTCAATTTCAACACGTAGCTCTGTTGTTTGTAAATGTGGAGTGCTGTCAGGAGAGAGAAATACGAAACCAATCGTGCTGCCTACACCCTGTTATCCTCCTGCTAGAGCTAGCACCCAACACGTTTCAACAGGGCAAGTTTTAAACGTGTTTTTAGCCTCTAAACATGTTCATAATTTCATTAAAAGTGCCTACCCATGGGCAGTGACTCTTTCCGAGTAAACACAGTGAATCTGACTGCAGTAGATGTGCAGGAAATAGGAAATAATTAAAAGGCTCTCCAATATCCATTTGAAACCAATGATTCAACATACTTATTACCATTAAATAATCAATATTGCACTCTAACTGTATCAATGGACTACCCATATAAGGCTTTTGTCTAACTTAACATGGACAGTATTATGAGAACACAGCTGGGACTTGCACAAAGTATTAAACAGTCAGTCAGCATTATTATGATCACTAGTACTGCTGCTGTAATAAGGGAATTCCCCCATTGTGGGATGAATAAAGTATTATCTAATCTAATATAGTAAAAATCAAAACATAATTTAAACCACAGCTAGCAAGAACTGCCAGGAATGATCGCGGTAACTTTTGCCTGTTACGCACATACTGGTAGCTCTCTTGGTTAAAATTTAGGTTCAAGTTTTAATTTAGCCATGGCTGAAGGAGTCGCTTGAATGAACTCCAGTTACCTTATGTCTGTGTGGTACGACATATTTGGTCAACTCGGAGCCACCTGCTTCACATGCCGTACAGCGATGCACAGACAGCTTGCAGTGTAGTTAGTAGCGGCTCTATAGTCTTTTTAAATGAACTATGTTACATTAGCAATCACTCTGGCATGCCACACTGAGTATAGTACGTGTATAACATTATGTTGACTTTACACGGATTAACGTCGTAATTGTTTTGCAGCTCCATAGCCCCCGAATAAAAATGCACGAGTGTAGTAACGTTATATGCATGAGTGCGGCATGGCTATCTTAAAAAGCTAGCTTAAAAACGAAGTCGCCAGCATGCCCCTTCTGTCCAACAGTGACTGGGCTTATCGGTTTGACACAAGTCATGACTGCGGTCGGGGACGCAAGTTAAGCTAGCTGCGCGGTGAACTCAAAGTTGCAAACACAGACCACAACCTATTTCATCACATCGGTCTTGTTATTGCTATCAGAGACAGCAAATAAGTTAACGCTAGCTGCCTACCTAGCGCCTACCCTGACATTAACGTGCAACTCATCCAAGCAGCACAAGGGCAGAGTGGGGTGCTAACTGTAACGTTACCCGCTAGCATGCTAAGTTAACAAAACCTGTGTAGCTGGCGTAATAATTATATTTGGGGTTAGAGGAAAAAATTGGCTAGTTGAATGGTTCAATTGCTAATGAGTGAAAATTCTCCACACACTTTATCTGAAAATAGTCAACTGATCTGTGTCGCTTAACGTTACGCTATGCTAGTTATCCAGCTAACGTTAGCAGCCAGTGTCAGTGACGTTAGGTTACTCTCGCCTTACCTGAAAACGAATCACTTGAGAGTCAGAAGATTTTGTTATACTTACCGCTGATTCCTTTCCTTCAGTTGTGTTAAGTAACTCGGTTAGATAGCCCTTCTACTTCATCTGTTTCCTAAAACGCAATAAAATTGACTTGTGGTCATGCGATTTGTAAGAGAGCTATTGTTTGTCTGTTAAAGCCCCACATTTCCTCAAAGCCCATCTGAAGGTGGTATTCCCTACATCCGGTCCGGCCCCTTATTCTCAGAAATAATTAGAATACTAAATTGTTTTAAACAACGGTACTCTGCAGCTACAAACGTTCCGATTCATATACCGTTGCTACAATGTCAAGTTACAGGTTATTATACGTACATCACTTAACAAAAATAGTACAAGTAACGTTATATTTAGGCTACTAAACTGGCTATGCATTTTGTCGTATTACTTATACAGTATGGCTAGAATACATTTCATAGCTTGATCTATTGAGAAAGTATCTCCTGTTTAAATTTGTAAGTACCCCTTTGTCTCAAAAGATAAATTAAATCCCCAGTATCCAAAATGTGTACAAAATTGCAATTGCATGTTTATCTATCCAAGTAGCATTGCATTATCTGAAACATAATAGCCTAAATTTAACAATAGCTTGTGGTGGTAAATTACTTCTGTTGCACTACAGATTAAATCATTCTAAAACAATTTGCCTTTAATTGCACTTTTTATTAAACACCCAAGGTCTGAACAATCCAGTGTTCCTGATCTTACATGTGTAACGGTGCACAAGGCATTAACTTTTTACCAGTTTTACCTTATACAGCCACTGACATGCCAATAAAACCATTTAATTCCCTGAATAGGTATGCAGGTTTGATCAACTTCAAACCTCTTAAGCCCTCTGCTGGTGGTTTTGCATAGCTGCAGTATAAATTGGAGGCGAGAGAAGCTGAGGGATCAGGAACTTGTACACATAAGCCCCGAGGCCTTTTTTGTAACAAATATGGTAGCTTATGTCTGTTGTTAAGATATGTTTTTTTTAATCTTGCTGGACTATAATGTCTCAAACATGAACCAGTCACTATAACAAATTCATTCCTTCTCTTTTACAACAGAACCTAGTTTTTTATAGGTTTTCTATAGTGCCCAGAAATAAGGTGTACTTATACCTGTATTCTTGCTTACTGTATTCATGTTGCAGTTGGGCAGACATATTGGCCTGTCTGGTTATTTGGGTTAATGCTGACTATACAACTGTGGATTAGTGTTGGCAAACCAGATCAGTCACCTTGCCCACATCACACAATCTAGGAAGCCCTTGGAAGTGGACTTGTTTGCCTTTTTCTTTATTTATTGCTTTTATTCCCTTGTGCTTTCAAATTAAAAGCATATATTCTGATATGCAATACATGAAAATCAAATGCCTCAATCATTCTTAAGTAGGTTTTTGAAAAGAAATGTTTGTTTTAGGTCAAGTTTACTAGTAATCTACAGTATATATACAGTGGGGCTTGAAAGTTTGGGCACCCCAGGTAAAAAATTGCATTAATGTGCATAAAGAAGCCAAGAAAAGATGGGAAAATCTCCAAAAGGCATCAAATGACAGATTAGACATTCATATAATATGTCACAAAAAGTTAGATTTTATTTCCATCATTTACACTGTCAAAATAACAGAAAACAAAAAAATGGCGTCTGCAAAAGTTTGGGCACCCTGCAGAGTTTCTAGCATGCACCGCCCCCTTCGGAAAGCTGAGACCTGACAGTGTCATGGATTGTTCTCAATCATTGTCTGGAAAGACCAGGTGATGTCAATCTTAAGGTTTTAAATCTCTGACCTTGCCCCAACAATCAGCACCATGGCTTCTTCTAAGCAGTTGTCTAGAAAACTGAAACTGAAAATAGTTGACGCTCACAAAGCAGGAGAAGGCTATAAGAAGATAGCAAAGCATTTTAAGATGCTAATATCCTCTGTTTGGAATGTAATTAGGAAATGGCAGTCATCAGGAACAGTGGAAGTTAAAGCAAGATCTGGAAGACCAAGAAAAATATTAGACAGAACAGCTCGCAGGAGTTTGAGAAAAGCAAGTCAAAACCCACATTTGACTGCACAATCATCCAGAAAGACCTGGCAGACGCTGGAGTTGTTGTACACCATTCCACTATAGAGATAGTTGTACAAACATGGTCTTCATGGAAGAGTCATCAGAAGAAAACCTCTTCTACTTCCTCACCACAAAAAATCAGTGTTTGAAGTTTGCAAATGAACATAAAGACAAGCCTGATACGTTCAAGTTCTGTGGACCAATGAGGTTTAAATAGAACTTTTTGGCCGTAATGAGCAAAGGTAGGTTTGAAGAAAAAAAGGCACAGAATTTAATGAAAAGAACCTCTGTCCAACTGTTAAGCATGGGGGGATTAATCATGCTTTGGGGTTGTATTGCAGCCAGTGGCACAGGGAACATTTCACGAGTAGGACAAATGGATTCAATAAAATTTCAGCAAATTTTGGACGCTAACTTGATGCCATCTGTGAAAAAGCTGAAGTTAAAGAGAGGCTGGCTTCTACAAATGGATAATGATCCTAAAGACACCTCAAAATCCATGGTGGATTACATCAAGAGGCGTAAACCGAAGGTTTTGCCATGGCCTTCACAATCTCCTGACCTCAACATAATACAAAATCTATGGATAGATCTTAAAAGAGCAGTGTGTGACAGACAGCCCAGAAATCTCAAAGAACTGGAAGACTTTTGGAAAGAAGAATGGGTGAAGATACCTCAAAAAAGAATTGAAAGACTCTTGGCTGGCTACAAGGAGCGTTTCCAAGCGTTGATACTTGCCAAAGGGGGGGTACAAGGTATTAACTCTGCAGGGTGACAAAACTTTTGCAGATGCCATTTTTTTGTTTACTGTTATTTTGAAAGTGTAAATGTTGGAAATAAAATCTAACTTGTTGTGACATATTATACAAATGTCTGTCATTTGATGCCTTTGAGATTTTTTCTAATCTTTTCTTGGCTTCTTTATGCACATTTATATATATATATATATATATATATATATATATATATATAAATAAACGTATATATACACACACACACACAGTATATGTTTAAAATGCAAAAGTATTTGAGTGAATGTTTCACTTAACATTGGGTCAGTACTACACTTTTTAGAACAGTGGCTTTAGTTTGCTCTTTTACCATGAGTTAATAGACATAACAAAACAAAGTATCAGTAAAAAGACTTATCTTGAAAACTTTATGTTGCTGTCTGGGTCAGGACTGCCTTGTAAAAGAGACTGAGTCTCAGTGGGAAGATTCTTGGTAAAATAAAGATAAAAAAAACCTAGCAATGAAAAAATAAATCAAAACAGTTTCAGTAAAATATGAATCATTTATTATTTATATTGTTATAATCCTCTGTAAGAGCAGCAGCTCAAGGTTTGGCACTTGACTTTCTAACATTATGTGTGAAGATTAACTATTACATTGGTTGAGAAAAACATTGACAACCAATGTGTTTCTTCTTTGCACCTTTAAGGCTATTATACAGCATGGTCTCTCATACCGACTCTTTCGTTGAGATATGACAACAGTCAAAAATGAAAACACTGATCATTAGTAAATATATAAAGATTATCTGTGCAATTACCTCAATTTGAGATGGTTAAGACATTGATCTAACATGTTATACTTATCCTAGTTCAAGACAGCAATGTATAATTATAAAAGGAGGTGGAAAACTTTTTCAGAAAATTGATTAAAAGAACAATTTTAGACATCTATTCTCATGATTATCTTTAAGTTACAATCAAAGTGAAACAAATTGGGGTAAAGGAACTGTATAGACTACATACTAATTGCATAAGATGTTTGACATTTTGTGAGAGTCACAATACACATTTCAGCACGTATAATGCATCTAACCCATGCACCAAGCTAGATGCATGGGGTGATTACACTTAAAGCACTTAAAGTGCATGATAAAACACCAAAATGCATAAGCACACTGCATGCATTCATACATTTTTATTATAGTAATTTCAGAAAACTCACAATGCTATAAAATACTCTGTGAATATGGCATCATTGTTAAGAAATATTATATATATTTTCACCATAACCCCTTTGCTTTTGTTTTATGTGTTAATTGTTATCTAAATCATTAACTTATCATTACATTAAAATCTGCATATCGATGTACTTATGATGCCTTGTGAGTAACACAATTTAAGTACATGTGACTAGGGCTTATTTACGATCATAGCCAAAACAAGTAGAAGCATGGTCATGCGTGGGTCTATTCAGCATAATTGAGATGAGTTGTTTTATAGTCAGGAATCATTTTTACATGTTAAGGAAGATTCAAGTACACTTACACTTACTTTAAACCTAAACCTAATTGGCTAATGTCCTTTTTTTTCTTTTGAATGGCAGATGTCTATACAGGCCATAGTACAGACGAATATGGCAGTGATTCCAGTGTGTTTGTGAGCAGAATGTACATACAACAAATCCTGCTGACCCCGCTCATGAGAACATAATTAGTATTACATAGTACTTCTTTAGATTCTGTAAGGCAGAGACACGTGACAGTCTTTGATGTGAAAACCCTACATGAGTCTGGCGAACTGCCCACATTGGAAGCCGATTTGTACCAGCGCAATGTGAATGTTCACGATAACGTTACGGTCTTCAGTGTGAAGACTTTTGTAAAACCTTAGCTTCCACTACAATGGCAGGATTCTCAATGTCAGCTTTGCTCTGAACCATCCTAAGCTCCAGTTGTGCAGGACTGGGCCTTTTCCCAGGTCCAGCCAGCTCTGAAAGAGACAAAGTAGTTATAAGAGACCACCAGGTTTTTTGGAATTTGGCTTACTGGTCAACCTAGCAATAAAATGGTGATTCTTATCTCAGAATGCTAAGGCTTTTAATCCTCTTGTGGCTTTGTAGGTAAAAGAGCAATGGTTATGACATTACTTGAGTGCCTCCTTCTACATGTAATTTACTTTTACTCAATAACTAACAATGACAAACCCAAATCTGTGAGATGGCAAACTATGGTATGTAGAGAAATGTAATCAACTGAGGTATGTAGCTTGACAATTGTTTTTTCTAAGATAATGCTAGTGGTCTCTACATAAGCCACACTACTGGTTAACATATTACAATTGACTAACAGCAGAAGGAAGTAAACAGTGTTCCTTTATCTTCAGTAAATTACTTCAAAATAAAGTACAGAGACAACATGAAAAACAGAAGTCAATAAACACACACAATCCCTACCATGGGCATAAGTAATGGTCCTCTTAATGACATGGTGCATGACTGAAACAGTCTTTTCACAGGCAGTCTGTGAAAAAAAGAAGAAAGACAAGTTTACAATAGTTGGGATTCATTTATTAAACAGTGTAGCAACATAATTAGACCATATTTCATCAGCTTTTTATATTGAAAACAAGTGAGCTACTAACCTTCAGGTCTTTGGGGTGATAGTGAGTCCAGGCTAGCAACAAGGCAGCAAACAGGTCTCCTGTCCCCACAAATACAGCATCTACTTTGGGGATGTCTATGCAGATTTTCTGACTGGTGTTGGTCCCATCTGGTTTCACTACAGTGAGGACACACAGGATAGTGATATTAAAAGGTGCCATGACATGGTGTTTTTTGGGTGGTTTTGTATAGACCTTAGTGGTCCCCCAATACTGTGAAGTTTCTTTCCTGAAATTCAGCCTTGGTGCAGAATTACAGCCACTAGAGGCAGTCCCAAAATTATCTTTCCTTAGGACATGCTATTTCTGTGTCCGTAGCTATTGAGGAGAAGAGGGGGAGCAAGGTGGAGGCTGGGGGTGTGGCCTTGACCAACTGCCACTTTGCTCGTTTGAAAGCCATGATGTCTCTCTCTTTCTCATGGGTGGGCCAAATTCTCTGGGTGGGCAAAGCAGAGAAAGGGGAGGTCACCTTGCTCCTTATGACCTCATAAGGAGCAAGATTCCAGATTGGCCCATCTGAGCTTTCATTTTCTCAAAGGCAGAGCAGGATACCCAGGGCTCGGTTTACACCTATCGCCATTTCTAGCCACTGGGAAACCATAGGCGGGCTGGGGGAACTCATATTAAAGTTAAAAAACCTCAAAGTGAAATTTTCATGCCATGGGACCTTTAAAAACTGCAAGGGGCAAAAGTTCTCCAGAAAGTCCATCAAAAATTAAAACCCCAAATAAAGAGTAAAATGTCTAATAAACAGCAGTAAGTTGACGTTCTGTCTGGAGAAAGTTGGTCTGGTACTTTACCTATTTTTTGGCTCCCGAGGGCCACCAGGAATTGGTCCCCACGTTTTGAGGGCAGGTCTGAACTAGTGAGGACCACAGTCTCTGGGCCCATTTTATGAAGCAAGTCCATCACCTGGAAAGTAGGAAGGGTCCTTTTTCAATAAGCTTTGTACTTTTTGGAGTCAAATACCAAACTAAATACAGCAAAGTGAGAAATGTGTTTGATACTCACCTCAACAGCATCTTCCTCTGTGGTGATTTTCCTCCCAGTTAATAGCCTGTGTAAAAAAAACAGTTGTCAAAGATTCATTTTCACAGCTAGCTTTTATGGATGTTTTTCAAACTATGCTGCACTGTGTACTATTGACATGGTTTATGATCATTGGAAGTACACTTACTCTGCCTCAAACTGGTTGGGGGTGAGGATATCAGCCAAAGGTACTACTTTGTCCCTGTAGACGGGCAGCAGGTACTCTGGAACGTACTGAAGCAGACAGCAATAACAAGCTATCGTTTCCATGTTTTTTAACCTGTTTGCACTACTAGTGAGACCTACTTTTTCAAAATTATGGATTTCCCAAAGTGTAAATACGTAACAATATGAGTGGAAGAAATAAGGTTCCTTTTCCACAATTAGTTGTACAGACAAAATAATATATATTAATTAAAAATGTATATAATTCTTTGAAAGTTAATGTTTTGAATGGCATGCAAGACAAGTACAGGAAGAGTACATAGTAAAGTAAACCTTCAACTGTATAGTTTGGAAGAAGAAAAATGGGAATTCACTGTAAGATGATTACCATTGCACCTTGGTCTCCCATAACTGGATCACAAACTGTGGGAAAAAAGACACAAAATTAATCTTTGGACTTATGTTAAGAACACTATTTACACTCTCTTAGGTCTGTAGCTAATGATTATTTTATCGATTAACAGATCAACTATAACGTGTCAGAAACGAATGAGAAAACAGGTGATGTTATCAATGTATTCATTTGGTCTGACCAACAGTTGAAAACACTCAGATATGTAGTTTACATCACTTAATACAAAGAAAAGCAGCACATTCTCACAACTGAAAAGCTGGAAATATTAAAATATTAAGCACGTTATCTTGAAACCATTGATCGATTATCATAATATTTCTGTCCATCAACAGATCAATTCAACTAACCAATGATGGTTATTTAAATAGGAAATGTAACAATGTATACTCACCATACACCAGGCTGGGATTGGCTTCCTTCAGCTCCTTAATAATGTCAACCACCATCTCCAGGAAGGATGTGTCTCGGCTGTACCCTTGGGGGTACACAGTGTGATGAAGAGAAAATTACCTTCTATAAGTCTGTTTTACTTTGCTATTCCCTTTCAAAGTACTCCAACTACTGATCAACGCCTATCAATCCATCTATGGCAGCCCATTGAAAATAATGGTCAAATTTGAAAAAAGTGAGTAAGTCAAAGAATTGCAGGTGCACTGATGTCTGAACATCAATAACTGGGGTGAAAACGTGCCCCTTCACTCAAAATGCAGTTGTATAGTGTGGCTATATTAAATATCTGTCCTGCTGAGGCTGCGGTTGGAGGAGAATTTAGTATCTCTTCTACTAAGAGATTAAACAAAGCTGTTCCACATTTATTTTCTGTACAGGGATACACTATTTGGACTCACCTGTGAGGATGTAGTCATAGTGGTTCACCTTATTGAGCTTAATGCCCTCATATAGCTCATTTAGCTCCTCTGCTGTCAGAACTTGCCCTTTCCAATGGGCATAGCCTAGGATTCAAGAGGGAGAACAAAAGAGAGAGTGTCAAAATTACACAACAACAAGACATTGCCTGACTTTGAATTTGGAAAATAAAAATCAAGATGTTTTAAGACCATGGGGAAACCATGAAGCCAACTTTACACAACTTAAACTAAGAAAAAGCATAGTAACGTTGTGTAAGCCCTACTGTGAATCAATCAAAAGAACTTGTGTAACTAGTAACCAAGTGTTTTTCTCCTCTTTGCTCTGTCTTCCCATCCCCCCCACTCCCTCTGCTGAGGCCCCTCTCCTCTGTGGTGTCCAGGGCCAAACAGGGGCCTCCACAGTGACTAACTGAATGAGATGCCTGTATCCTAGATGCCAGCCTCGCCCTTTCTTTGTCCCTCTTTCACCACTGACCTGGAATAAACCTTAAAAAGCTGTTCTGATTGCAAATGATTGGACACAGAATGGACACACACAATTCATACTGTTCACAGGGAGCACAAACCTGACCCTGAGCCAGTGAGAGCACCTCCTGCAGGGAGGACTTAACAGAGACTCGTTGGAGGGTGTATTAATGCCTCTAATGTAAGTGAGCATTTCTGAATATTAATGTTGTGTAAACTAGAAGTAGGATTTGAGTCTACACAAATTGTGTAATTTTCTTCATGCTGACCAGTCTCTTTTCACATAGGGGCAGATGTTTATATTAATTTAAGTGGAGCAAATGTCTCCTGTCCCTGTGGTGAAAGCACATTCCTCAAATACTTTGGCACATAAACCCCAGATTATAATCCTGTCCTCTCTGCAGGTGTTTTCAGCCAACATGTTTAAGACATTAACTTTTTCCATAATGGATAATCAGTTTAACTGCCCCATTGCACAAAATGAATATAGTGAAGGAAATACTGTATTGTATTTTTGCTTTTAAATTAAACATTGAATTGACGAGCAATAAAACACACTCTTGCTCATTTCAACTTAGGTGGTGAGGTGTTGCTGTTACAGCCTTACAGCAAACTTTAGATATTGGTGTGTAACATGACGTGTGACATTACTGTGCCGGTTTGCTGACTTTATTTTCTGCTTATAGTCCAACTGTACTTGCTCTCAGTCAGATCACCTAATAAAAGTGTATTTAGAGCAACTGATTGAAAAGAATCTTGGGAAATGTAGGGTGGAAAATCAAATGTGCAATCATCCTCAAAGGATGTATTCACACCAAATCAGGCGATTAGCGCGGGGTTGTGTGGTGGTGTGGGAGTGTCACTCAAAAGGATAGTTTGGATATATTAAAGTGGGGTCTTAAGAGGTTCTTTTCATAGTCGGTGTATTACCTACATAGTATGGCCGTCGGCACACCCCCAGTTTGGAGAAGCAGGCAGAATTACCAACACGGAAGCTAAACTATGTAGTGCTGTGGAGGGGGGCAGCAGCCAAACATATATTTTTAGCCACCTAAAAAAAGGCAAACCTTCCAAACAGACCTTTCAGATGGGGAACTGAAGGTGGTTTATTGATCTATGTTCTCTTCAAAGCCACCAGACTCCTCTGACAAAACAGCTATTTGACCTCACAGAACACGGGAGTTGCTAGTCTATGGCTGCCTCGATCGGTTAGCACGTTTAAAAAAAAAAGGATTATACCGTCTTATAAATTATATCGTCTTCATCCGGTGGGATTGATTGAAAGAAATACAAACAAGCCAGAGCCTTTTCCATTTAGCAGAATGATAATTGGTGCTTCAAAACCTTCTCTAGCGCTGGCACAGTGCTGTGGAGATGTGGCTATGCAAGACTAGTTATGGTGTGACTTTGGTGAATCCAATTTAACCCTTTAAAACAGTGTTCAGTGTTTCATTCTCAAACATGTTCTGTGTTTCCTTAACAAATACCTACCCAATAAACCATTTACAAAGTCAGTTTTGAATGTTTTGAAACATGCATTGGGTTTATTGGCCCGAGGTCTTTTAAAGGTCCCATGACATGGTGCTCTTTGAATGCTTTTATATACAGTGGGTACGGAAAGTATTCAGACCCCTTTAAATTTTTCACTCTTTGTTTCATTGCAGGCATTTTCCAAAAATCAAAAAAGTTCATTTTATTTCTCAGTAATGTACACTCAGCACCCCATCTTGGACAGAAAAAAACAGAAATGTAGAAATTTTTGCAAATTTATTAAAAAACAAAAACTGAAATATCACATGGTCATAAGTATTCAGACCCTTTGCCGTGACCCTCATATGTAACTCAGGTGCTGTCTATTTCTTCTGATCATCCTTGAGATGGTTCTACACCTTCATTGGAGTCCAGCTGTGTTTGATTATACTGATTGGACTTGATTAGGAAAGCCACACACCTGTCTATATAAGACCTTACAGCTCACAGTGCATGTCAGAGCAAATGACAATCATGAGGTCAAAGGAACTGCCTGAGGAGCTCAGAGACAGAATTGTGGCAAGGCACAGATCTGGTCAAGGTTACAAAAAAATTTCTGCTGCACTTAAGGTTCCTAAGAGCACAGTGGCCTCCATAATCCTCAAATGGAAGACGTTTGGGACGACCAGAACCCTTCCTAGAGCTGGCCGTCCGGCCAAACTGAGCTATCGGGGGAGAAGAGCCTTGGTGAGAGAGGCAAAGAAGAACCCAATGGTCACTGTGGCTAAGCTCCAGAGATGCAGTCGGGAGATGGGAGAAAGTTGTAGTAAGTCAACCATCACTGCAGCAATCCACCAGTCGGGGCTTTATGGCAGAGTGGCCCGAAGGAAGCCTCTCCTCAGTGCAAGACACATGAAAGCCCGCATGGAGTTTGCTAAAAAACACCTGAAGGACTCCAAGATGGTGATAAATAAAATCCTCTGGTCTGATGAGACCAAGATAGAACTTTTTGGCCTTAATTCTAAGCGGTATGTGTGGAGAAAACCAGGCACTGCTCATCACCTGTCCAATACAGTCCCAACAGTGAAGCATGGTGGTGGCAGCATCATGCTGTGGGGGTGTTTTTCAGCTGCAGGGACAGGACGACTGGTTGCAATCGAGGGAAAGATGAATGCGGCCAAGTACAGGGATATCCTGGACGAAAACCTTTTCCAGAGTGCTCTGGACCTCAGACTGGGCCGAAGGTTTACCTTCCAACAAGACAATGACCCTAAGCACACCGCTAAAATAACGAAGGAGTGGCTTCACAACAACTCCGTGGCTGTTCTTGAATGGCCCAGCCAGAGCCCTGACTTAAACCCAATTGAGCATCTCTGGAGAGACCTGAAAATGACTGTCCACCAACGTTTACCATCCAACCTGACAGAACTGGAGAGGATCTGCAAGGAGGAATGGCAGAGGATACCCAAATCCAGATGTGAAAAACTTGTTGCATCTTTCCCAAAACGACTCATGGCTGTATTAGATCAAAAGGGTGCTTCTACTAAATACTGAACAAAGGGTCTGAATACTTATGACCATGTGATATTTCAGTTTTTGTTTTTTAATAAATTTGCAAAAATTTCTACATTTCTGTTTTTTTCTGTCCAAGATGGGGTGCTGAGTGTACATTACTGAGAAATAAAATGAACTTTTTTGATTTTTGGAAAATGCCTGCAATGAAACAAAGAGTGAAAAATTTAAAGGGGTCTGAATACTTTCCGTACCCACTGTACCCCTTAGTGGTCCTCTAATATTGTATCTGAAGTCTCTTTCCCCAAATTCTGCCTTGGTGCAGAATTACAGCCACTAGAGCCAGTCCCACAATGAGATTTCCTTAGCATGTGCCTAAAAACAAATTCCTCTGTTTTTTCACACAGGGCAATATAAAAGCATTCAGCCAACCTGTGTGATTGGAGAACTGCACTGAGTTGATAGAGTCCACTTCGAAGCCCAGCACCTGAGAAAAGAGAAACGAAGCAGCTGTTAAAACAAATTAGCAATGAGGTCTAAAGGTGCAGAATGTCACTGTACTGTGGGAACAGCATGGTAATTCATTGATCCCACTGTCTTTTGTAATCATTAAAAGGACTGAGATCAGTTTTTGGCATATTTAGTACACATTATATAAATCACAATATGTTATATAATGCGTAAAGTGGCCATTTCTGTGGACTGTCTGAAAATAATATCTTACAATGTGTTTGCAGGAAACATGTTTGAGATAAGGACCATACAATGGATACTGTTTGTCTTTTGTTGTCTGTATTGTTATACAATGCAAAAGTTTCAGGTCAATCAAATCCATTCAAGAAACACTGACATATTGCAAACATGATAGTCACTATAATGGATTTACTAACTAGGTTTTGTAAGTGTCAGACATGTTTGTCTAGAGTGGGAAATCCAATTAAAACATCTTAGAGACTTCAAAGTGCTTTTTAAAATATGCCAGTTATAATGTAAAATAACAAGCAGAAACATTGTTATAGTGCTTTAATATGGCCTTCTGC
Organism: Etheostoma nigrum; assembly: GCA_029931835.1. Lineage (NCBI taxonomy): Eukaryota > Metazoa > Chordata > Actinopteri > Perciformes > Percidae > Etheostoma > Etheostoma nigrum. The sequence goes on along the minus strand of CM057247.1, from coordinate 13,001,084 downwards.
ATGGGGGGAAACAATCACTATTCCGATTGCAAACCTTTAAAACAACAACAACAAAACTCAATACACTAAGACAAAAAAATATAGCTGCAGAAAGCTCCAACTTTTACAATTGATGGAAATCAATCTCAAATTTCATGTTGAAAAGTGGCTCATATTTACATCAGTTTTTTCATTGAGTTTATGGATATTTCAGTATTGTTTTTATTTTACAGCCATTATCTTTTAAGCTAGCTAGGTGGTCAAGTCTAGCTAAACATTGAAAATCGGGCTATGATGTTTCTGCAGGACATGAAAGGTTCCTCATACAACATTATAATACACGCAAGACTGCTTTCACAAATCAGGAAATCACGCTGTACACGAAATTCATTCCTTATATCCTTTTCTTTCCGTTGTATGCTGTTCTCCGCTGTGCTGTCTCAGCTAAGACGTCTGCGCGTATGTAACGTTAAGCTCCAGAGTTCTTACCTGCAGCGGGAATGTTGCCGACTTGTTCCCGACGTATCCCCTGACAACATGACTCTGAATGGACAACACACGACACTCCATTACTGAAATTACAATGACTGCGTTTGAAAACAACCAACAGAGAAAAAAAAGACGTTACTGGTCTTAAAGCTGCATTAAAAACGTGAACGGGCTCTGACACGCTGACAATTATCTAGCATGTGAGCAAAAACTCCAGCAAAGGGTAGAAGCGGCGCCGCTGTTGTTGCTAGTGACATTTAGTTTTTCTTCAGGCAGCTACAAGGACGCCTAAACTGTTGCATTCACAGGCTCATGAGGGATGTGGGAGACAACAGCTTCCTAACAAAATATAAAAACGTTTACTTTCAGTTAGTTAAGGATAGGTTCACCATTTTTGTGAATACAGCACATACATTTTCAAACTACAAATGAAACCAATTCAGATGATTTTCACAATCAGATTTTCAGACCATAATGTCTACATCAAACTAATACATCACCAAGAAAATATAATATTAAGTGCAGCACACACTTCGTATTATAAATATATAATCATTCGTATTTAGTTTTATAAAGTATTAAAATACACACAGCATATGTAAACAATTAGTTTAATAGTGAGTATTGGCAGTTATTTAAAATAGTCCACACCTAAACGAATTTGGCAAACAATTCATAGAACATTGTTTTGTGTCAGTGCTGGTTGTATTCGGTAGCCTAATGTATTGACCAAATGTAAAACACTGTAAGTCATTGTTTATTTTCTAACTCCTGATCCCTGATCTATGAATACAACTTTTATATGATCCAAATTCCGATTAACTGAGGTAAGTATTTTGGTTGTACCACTAGAGGGCCCAAGAGAGCTGAGAATAGATTTGTATCTGATTAAATGAAAAAGGATGTAAAGCACATTCATAATATTCCAAGAGACGATACTTTCTACATTTATATTTTACTTTCACAGAGAGGTACATACATGAGGATATGAAGGGAATTAAAAAAAATGTGAAGACTCATCTTGGACATATAAGAGTCTTTTATTCTGCTGCTCATGCTGTGTGGGGCTCACGGGGGATGGTGGGTGAGATCAGGGGAAGCAAGTTTCAGATGACTCAAAATGATGCGGTTGAAGGATGGACTGAGCAGACCACAAAGAACACTGGCCCTGACATCTGGGTGAGGAGCACAGAGGCCAGATAGAGAACAGCGAGAGCCAGGTGGATGAGCTGAAAGCTGAGCTAATCATCACTGCAATACACATGCTGCAGACAGAGGCATCTGGTACTGATGACTTTTCATTAATTATGATGACACTGAGAAACTTGACTTAAGTGTGTCAGTGTATTGTACTAATATTAAACTTAGGATAAAAAAGTATTGTGGTATGAATTGTGTAAAAAAGGTAAATTAAATTAAAAATCAATGTATTTCATTACAATTACAATTATAACTGTGATAAACAGTTTTAAAAGCCTTCTTTTCTATTCTTGCACATCATCAAAGTATTCACATCCTTTATTTAAGTAGCAAAACCATACCCAAAATACTCCATCACAAGTGAAAGTCCTCCATTGAAAGTGTTGCTTACCGTAAGTCATATACCATAAGGAGTAAAATGTTTTCATCTTTATTGTGATGCAGAGGAAGTATTGAGTGACATGATAGAAATCCTTAAGTACAATATGAATACCAAAAAATTGAAGGTGAACGCAGTTACAGCACCAGTCAAAAGTCAATGACAAATTTGATGATTTGCTAACTTTTATAGTTTCGTTTTGAGATGGGCCAATATGTTAAAGTTTACAAATGTTAATAACTGTTTGGAATTTCAGTTTAATTTAAATTAAAAAGAGAAAAACTGCCCAGACGTGATAAAAACATTACCTTTTTCAATTCAGTAAATATGACAGTATGTATGACTGGATATCATCACCTGGTGTAAACACACAGAGGGACTTTGGTTGAGTTCCAGTTCACGTTTCCCTGCTGCCTTTAATCAGTGGGTCTTGTTGAATATCCCTCCGCCCTGGCAGCCTGATTTCCTCCACACAGTCTGCAACTAGACCCGCCCCTGACGCTAACGTCTGGCCAGGCCTGGGAGGAGCCAGTTAGCAGCTACACTGACACGTAAGAATTCTGCGTAAAATTTAAGGAAGAAGTTACATCTTTTTCTGAAGTTGAATATGGTTACTGCTGCTTCAAGTCAGCCTTGATGTATAGTTGACCTGTCCCGCAGCAGAGGCCTGTTTGGACGCGTTTGAAGCGACGCGGGACTGTCAGCAAGAGGAGCCGACGCACAACATGAGATTTTCAGCGTTCATTTCTGTCTTGCGGTCGGTCGGCCCGGTGGTAATCGGTATTTCTTTAGGGTTCACGTTGAGTTTATTGAGTGTAAACTGGACGGAAGAAGCATGCTACCTAAATGGCAAGGAGGGTGAGGATGTGACTGTGGGTCAGGATGGGCAGCTCAAAGGAGCCCGAAAGCCAAACTCTATTTCGACTATCAACGATGGGGAGTCCGAAGAGGATTTTGAACCAAGAATAGTCCCTTATAAACAAGTCCAACAGAGTGCCCCAAAGAAAGTTTTCAGGTAAGCTTTACATGGTCAGTAACTTCAACTGGTGAACACAGTCTGTAACTTGGCTTACAATATGGCCTATAGTTTGTTTTGAATACTGGCCAAATCATTACAGGAGCTACTGCAGGCCGTTACTCATCCTCAGTTAAAGATGACTGATAAATCAATCTTTGTTCACATATTGCTAGGTGTTTTAACGGTGTCCCTGTTTGCCATGTGGGTATGAGATGTTACACTGACCGTATTAAGAATAAGACTAAAAAGCCAAATTAATCTGCTTTCCCTGATGTCACTGGCCTTGATGAAATTGCCATATGAAATCTACAGCCCAATTTCCACTGCTGGTTTCTACCTGCTAACATTCCCTGCCACAGAGCTAAGAATAACTAGGCCTTCATTGAGTGTCATGTTTCCATGCTGAATGAGTGCCCTACATTTTATTTGTACAAAGACAGGCGTTTCCAAGATTTCCTAGATAGAGACCATGTTTCAGTGTTAATTCCTCACATCCAAAGTGGTTGCATTGTTTTGCAAATAACTTTTCCCTGTGGAAAAGTTCTGCTGAGGTTAGATCAGTTCAGCATCCAGGTTTCATACAGGCAACCAGTGCCATGCAGTGGTTTGTAATATAAAAGGTACTAACGATTATTTTCATTATTGATTCACACAGAATGTTTTTTATTAATTGTTTGGTTTATGGAATGTCAAGTGGTTAAAAAAAACACCAAAACTATCCAGAGCCCAAAGTGATGTGTTCAAATGTTGTTTTTCTTCCGATCAACAGTTCAAAACACAAATATATTTGATTACCTAATGTCAAAGAAAAGCAGCAAATATTTTCATTTGAGATGCTTAAACCAGAAAATGTTAGACATTTTTGATTAGAAAAATAGTTGCAGATTAATTTTTGTTCTATCTGCTAATTGATTAATCCAAAAATTGTTGCACATTCAAGTGCCTAATATATGCCATGTACAGTATAGGGTTGCATGATATCGATTATGAATATTGCAGTATTGATATTAATTTAGATATTTTTATACGTAAAATTACAAAAGTTACAGGAAAACGCAACAAAATGGATTCATAACAAATTAAACAAGTTTTCTTAAAACACAAGATTTATTTCAACTGTCATATAGGACTGGTACATGAATAAATAAATAACGACCATGTCTACAGAACAGGACATGTTTTACTGGTTGTACAGTATAAAATATATAATTAAAGAGAACAGGATACAACTTTTCTTTCTCTTCTCTGATTTTTTCCGTTTAGTTGTCTCGATCTATTTCTTCACTTACACTGTCACTCTGTCGACATATGCACACACGTGGTACACTACATAGAGGTTGTCACGTAGTGGACCTGTACACTGATGTGCACTAACATGTGCAAGTAGCACAGTAACTGGCCAACTGAAATGATCATTATAGTGTTTCAAGTTCTCAATCAAACACAACTAAGCCACACAGCCAACGGACAGGACACAGCTCTCCACAAAATATTGCATACTTATTGCGACACTTTCTATATGTTGCGATAACGATATTGAGTCGACATATCTTGCATCCCTAGTACAGTATAACAAAAACATAAAAGTTAGGTTGGGTCATGGTTGTAGTGATGAATCACAATTCAGGTCCTTGCATGTTTACTTTTCCTGAGAGCTTATGGTTTTCTTGTTAGTTTGTATGACCAGATGTTTTAAAACACTCAACATTTCAATGAAATTTGGTGGACTTTGAACTTTTGCTTTTTATTTTACAAACTACTGTTAGTGGTTGACAAAATATTCACGTGTGACAGTGGGTTGCAGAATTGTTTAGCGTTGAAAGTTTACTGTCTAGTGATTTCAAATGTTCAACCTTTATTCAGTAGCTGTTTGATGTCTTTTTCAGAGCTAAATACATAAGCACAGAGTTGGGGATGCGAGAGCGTCTGTTGGTCGGGGTCCTGACTTCCAAAAACACCATAAACACTCTGGGTGTAGCTGTCAATCGCACCATAGGCCATCACCTGGACACTGTGATCTTCTTCACCGGCATGCGCAACCGCAAAGTCCCTCACGGCATGTTTGTCATCTCTCATGGAGACGAGAGGCTGATATGGAACATGTTTCAGAATATCAAATACATTTTAGACCATTACATCAATGAGTATGACTGGTTTTACTTAGTCCAAGATGACGCATACACAGAAGCTGACAGGATCAAAGCCTTGGTGGACCACCTGAGTATAGATCGAGAGCTTTACATGGGCAGTCCTGAGGAGTTTATAGGAGGAGAAATGGAAGGGAAGTACTGCTACGGAGGGTTCGGGTATCTCCTGTCACGTACCCTGCTCCTCCGACTCCAGCCCTTCCTGGAAAACTGTAAGAATGACATCCTGAGTTCAAGGCCCGACGAGTGGCTCGGAAGATGCATCATTGATTACACGGACACAAACTGCGTCAGTGAATATCAGGTAGGTTGAGAGGATTCTTAAAGGGGCCATACATCTCTCTTTTCAATAATACATTATTTTTTCAGTCTATAAAACTGTGTCTCTGCTTGTTAATGTGTAAAGGGAGTAGAATGACGCAGTTCATACTTAAAATGAATGATGAGGCAGAGAGAAAAAATGCTCAGGCTGTCACTCAGAACAGTTGTGAGATGGTTGCAGCGGGGGTTCTCCTTCTCGACAGGAAAACAAGACTTTCACGGCAGAAATCATGCCTTGCCTCTGGGACAGCACTTAAAACTGACAGACAGCTATATAAAAGTGTAATTACCACGATAGCACAGAGGTGGTATTTATTTTAGAGTGGATTGCTAATACCCTTTAGCCTTTCTTTCTTTTTCTGCAGCTCCAGCAGCAATGTGGAATAGGTAAACAGGCAAGCAGAGTGCAGCTGAGTTCAGCTTTGCTTAGGTTCAATGGTGTGAAACTGATCTGACTCATGGCCTCTAGACAATTCTTTGTTACATTTAACATAGTTTGCTTCATCTGTGCTAAAATCTGTGGTCTTTGTCAACATATTCAAATATATTGTCAAAGGGTTATCAATTCAAATGTATCCTTACTATTATACACAAAGGTTTGTATTTTGTAGGTGCATTATTCCACTGTCTTTTACTTCCATTTTCTTTTCCTTGGCCAAGACACAGTGCAGGAAATCATCTTGTTACACAGTTTATCTTGTTACAGAGAGTGAGTTGCATTGCTAACTTAAGTGCCCTGAGCCAGAAGAGCTCCAGCAGAGCCCCCTAAATAAGGAAAGGAAGCAGGGGGAAGGTTAAAAGGCCTGGTGTGGGTGAAGAAAACAGCTTGAACAGAGAGCCAGACATCAATTTATTTTGTTACGAGAGAACATTGATGACAATTAGGCACGGATAATGCTTCACTAAGTGTACCACTACAGGCTGTTGGCAAACATTTACAACAGAGTGGTTTCACTGCTCAGTTAAGCAGTGTCTTCATTCTTTGCTCTTTTAATAGCTTGATCAGATTGGATTCACTTTTTTTAAATCACTCAAGCTCCTGAGGTGACTACTTTGTTTTCAGCTTAAGTTAATGTGTCTTTAAGTGAGATTCTAGGGCCAGTGTCAGTCATTTGTGTTATTAGCTTTCATCCTTTACATTCTTAACTGGTGCTTTTTAACCTGATGCTGCAGTGATCATACTTTTATCATATATATAAAAAGTGGTAAGAATTAAGATAAAGCAGAACCTCATATGTAATTCCCGAAATGATTAAAACTGACAATAGAAAGTTGTATAACAATAGTGTTCAGTTTTTACAAAAATAAATCTGTCTTCCATTTACTATGCAATTATGATTGAAGCCAGCCTGTTTGCAGTAGAGATTAGCCCAAGATGCTGTCTAACTAGAGTGTTCAGTCTGTTAGAATTCAAGTAGTACAGCATAACAACCAAGATTGCAATAACATTAGACATGTTTCTGTCATTCCGGATTTAAGATGGCTCATGAAAAGACGTCTCTGTTTCTTCTCAGGGGCTTCAGTACCACCATTATGAGTTGGAAAAAAACTCTGATCTGACTAAAGAACAGAGTGAACCTTTCAAGAAAGCTCTGACTGTCCATCCAGTGTCTGACCCTGAACTGATGTACAAGCTGCACAGATACTTCACTGACGTTGAACTCCAGAAGACTTACGATGAGATTGCTAAGCTCCAGGTAAGCTGCTTTTCAAGTCTCACAAATCACCCATGGTTCAGTCAAAAATAAAAACCTGGCGGGTCAGCAACTGTGTAGATCTGAACACTTATATTTCCACAGGAAGAAATAAAGAACGTGAGTGTGGTTGCTTTTGACGGCAACCGAAGCTCCCAGTGGCCCGTGGGGATCAATCCACCTTTTGAACCAAAATCTCGGTTTGAAGTGTTGAAGTGGGAATACTTTACAGAGGAGAAGATTTATTCATGCATCGATGGCTCTCCAATGTGTGATCTGCAAGGTATTGACCGCTTGGATGTGGCTGATGTCATTGACGTAGCCATGATAGAGCTGAACAAGAAATACAGGCCTGTCTTACGTCTGAAGAAGCAACAGCTGATTAACGGATACAGGCGCTTTGACCCCGTCAGGGGCATGGAGTACACCTTAGACCTTCAGCTGGAAGTGGTAAACCAAAAAGGTCACAGCCGTTCCGTCACTAAGCGAGTTCATCTGATGCGACCTTTGAGTCGGATTGAGATAATCCCCATGCCCTATGTCACTGAAGCCACAAGGATTCACATCATTATACCTCTTACTCTGCAGGACCGGATCTATGTTGACCATTTCCTGGAAGTCTTTGCCTCAAATGCTTTTGAGACCAGTGAAAATGCCATCCTAACATTCTTGTTTATTTATGACCCAGTGGAGGCACAGCAAGTCAATCAGAATGATATATTTGCCAGCGTGAAAACTCAGATAAACACTTATGAACGCAAATACCCTGCAGTAAAAATCCCATGGATAAGTGTCAAGACAGAAACACCATCCCAGATCAAATTCATGGACATCATCTCGAAGAAGCACCCAGTTGACACGCTGTTCTTCTTGGCTCACGTCAACACAAATGTCAATTCAGAATTTCTGAACCGCTGCCGCATGAATTCCATAAACAACTGGCAGGTGTTCTTCCCCATCCATTTCCAGGACTTCAACCCAGATGTGGCCTATCACAACCAGCAGCATCCGGCCACAGTCGATCTGATCAAGGACGCAGGCCATTTTGACCGTAGATCATTTGACGAAGTGTGTTTTTACAACTCTGACTACATGGCGACACGCACCCGAATGGTGGCAGACGTCCAGGAGAACGAGGAGATTTTAGAGACCCTGGACATCTTCGACATGTTCTTAAAGTATTCAGGTCTGCACGTATTTAGGGCAGTGGAGCCATCATTGCACCAGCAGTATAGCTTCCAAGCCTGCAACCCACGGCTAAGTGAAGACCTCTATCATAGGTGTGTTCAGAGCAACTTGGAAGGTCTCGGTTCTCGCTCCCAGCTCGCCATGCTGCTGTTTGAGCAAGAACAAGGAAACAGCACTTGAAAACGCCAGTGAACTTCTGCTCCTGCATGTCTTTAAACGGATGTTAAAAGCTGTGTGTTTGTTGTAATAAGCTCTGGATGCAAGCTAGAATTTGGGTCTGAGGGCTGAAGTTACATTTGTGACCCTGCCTGACATTCTCCATCTTTGAGTGCGCATTGAGAATTACTTGGTTTTAGTTTTTAGCTAGTTTGGTATAATGAATGCAGTACATTCTTAACGAAACCTTTCCTCAAACGTTTACAATACTTGTCCGTACAGATGAGTTGTTAGAACCAAATGTTTTTGCTACTCTGATTCTGAAAGCTGCGTTAAGCAATTTCTGACCACTAGGTGGCAGAAATTTAAAGCAGCAGAGCTTTGATGTAGCGCTGGCGTATCGAGCTATGTTTAAGCCATTTGAGTCGTCTTGTTCTCCACATGTTCAGTGTAATTCCAATATTTGGTTCATTAACTCCTGGAAGAAATATCTTCAACCGTTTGGAGTTGGGGAAGTATCGACACATTTGAGATAAAGTGCTGGGCACAGCTGCTTATAGTTTTGTTTGGGAGGATTGAATCAGTTTAACCAAAGCGATGAGTTAAAAGTGGTAAAAGCTACAGTAGCTTGTTGCTTTTAAGTAGGTTCAATAGTACTAGCAGCCACGTTTTCATATTTCTAGAATGCCATTTGATTTAATGTTAATATATAATATGTTGTTAAATAGAGCTTTTAACGTATAGTGCTAATAGATATACATTAGTATATTGCACCACAGGTTGTGTGCCCCTTCACATTGAAACATATTTACTGATTTGAGTATTTATAAAAGTGCATCTTTGTACTGTATGTGTGCCTTGACACTGACTTTTAATATGCCAACTGTTTTGACATTATCTTTGTAACACCGTTTTGCAGTTCACCGCTTCAGGTGATACACAGCTGATGTTTTTTTTATTAGAACTTTACAAATGAATAACTGTTTTGAATGGGTGGGAGTAGTATCTTATACTGTGGATGGAGCTTGTTACATATCTGGGAGAATTGATTGGGTAGTCAGTTAACCTTGGATTTTTTTTTTAAAGGCCACTTGGAAATGTCATGATCACAACCATTCACAGGTTGTATACGTGCCACAAAGCAGGGATGGAGTTGGTAGAGAGAAATCTTCTATTGGTCTTCAGAGCTCATAGATGGAGACTAGTGTATTCCAGTAGGCCAGCAGTGTGTAGTTTTCTCCATAAAACCGTTTTGATGTTGCCAGAAAATGTACAATCAGAAGACAAAGAATGGATTGCCCAGATGAGTCCTGATTGAAGTTGTACTTCAAAACAGGATGGAATTAGTTTAGAAATGATTGAAACTAAGAATGTATCAAACGTTTTTTCCCATTAAGTATAGAAGACAGTTTATATACTCTAAAAGAAGATGTGTTCCGAAGTATTTTGGACAGCATTGTTAAAGATTTTGTAAGCTATTGAATGATGTCATTGTCCTCCATTTCTTGAGCTCATTGTTAGAGAGGGTTGCTTTCTCCCAGTTGCAGTGCAGTCCACTGGGAGGTCTTTTCTACACTGAGAGGTGGTTGTGGAGGTAGCAGTACTAGACAACAAAAAAGTTATTAGTATATGATAATGTGCAATATTACAGATAACACAACTGGCTAGATGTCCAATTGAGGACATGGCTTTTAATTTCATAGACATTAGCTGCAAGTACAGCAATGTAAATACCATACTGTTCATGACATTACAAAATATAAGACTTGTAGCCTGGAAATCCATCGCCCATCTCGAGGGGCGGCCCCCCTGGCTAACACTACGACCAATCACAACAACACACGGGGTGACGGATCCAGAGCCCCATACGCTTAGCTACCAGCAGAGCTAACTGGTAGATTAAACTGCCGTTATCTGTTTAGCTCACTTCTGGCCCGCCTATATCAGATATATCGATGTGATTGGTGCAGCTCAGCTACAAGGATATAGTTATTGAGCAGAATTACTCGCTGCCAGAGTAACTCGCTGAATAAATTCATATTGTGCTCTCACGAGAACTCTGGATTTTCGAAGTATAAGATTGTGCTCTCTGTTCAATTTTAAGTAAATACACTGTAATGTCTTTTGACAAGACCTTTAATGTATTTGCTGATACTCGACACTTTTCAACATTAAACGTTGTAATACATAAAATTAAGTCCTTTTATTTAACTTTAAGTAGATTCAAAGGACTTGTTGGAAACACTACCAGTGGTGATCTTCAACAGTGTTTGCTGTATTTTCTGCCATGTGAACATAGACCACAGAGGTCACTTTATAACGCATCTCTTTCTTTGACGAGAGGAGAAGAGTACGACATTATTAATGTGTAGAATTGGAAACTGAATCTTCCAAATACCACTGTGAAAGAGGGAAGGCTTAGATTACAATATGAAGTGTTTGTGGTGATCTGCGTCATCTCTGCCTCCTGTAGACGTGAGAAGTTTAAAATTAGGCAAGCATGGCAAATTAATCACCCTGTGTTGTTAAAAGAGCCACCATCGCTAAGCGAAGTTTCTAAGTATTTTGTCCATAACTTATTTATCTTGTCATTTCTCTATGAATTATGCAGATTCTGAATTCTTCTGCACTAACAGAGGCTTCCACGACATTCTCTGTACATGTATAAATATTTCATAGATTCTATTTTTAAGCCTTTTGTAGCTTTATGTACACAGCAATTTATACTTTATTATTTTTGGTGACCAAATTAAACCTATATTGTATCTTACCTTGCATGTTGTGATTTGAAAGTCATGTCATTTGACCATAGAGACAATTTAAAATTTGTGTATTTCACTCTCACTTTCAATCAAGTAATTAATTAAATTTGCAATTACAGTTTATGCATATGGGTACTAGTATAACCAAAGCGATACATTTGAATTAATGCTCATCACATTTGTGTGCTGTAATTCCCAATGAAATGTGAATTGTTAATTTTTAAATAAAGAGTATTTGAATATAAATATTTCCTCTTTTGTTTTTATTTTTGAAGATAAGAAAAC